>JAYKKI010000001.1:106752500-106987500 GCA_039881145.1 Druceiella hillmani | reverse complement strand
TCTGGGTGATATAAATACCTTAAAATGATTTCGAATTAAGTCAAAAGAAAATCCATTGAGTTTTTCTGTTGATATAAATGGACATATCGTTAGTAAAAAGATAATATGAAGCTGTAACATGTCGAATTTGAAATTGAGACACATAACTGTAGAAATAAATAAAATAAATTACTATTGTCTCAAATATTATGTTGAGTAATAAACTCGTGTTGTATTAAAATGAAAGAATAAAAAGCACTGGTAGAAGATTCCTACAACAAGCTTAGATGCAATGGTTCTGTACACATTTAGACATTTATAAGCACTTAATGGTACATAGTAGCTTTATTAAATTATATGGTTCCTTAGGGTTCCATAGTACCAAACAATATTAAACTTTTAAGTCTGTATGTCTCAAAGACACTGTGAAAGGAAAATTATTGTTGCGGTCGGTAGCAAAAATATCCCATAGGTCTAAAACTACAAAATATATTTTATTCAAATAAATTTTCGTTAAAACTTTATTTTAAATTTCACTACCTAAATTTTTGTTCAGCATTTTATACACGTTAGTTGAAAAATTAGACGGGCACATTCACTTTCTAAGATTTTAGAAATGCATATCTCACCAACTATTTACTTCAATAAAAAAGATATTTTGGAGCTTGTATATCATTTTTAAAACCGGTCTATCGATGAAACCACACGCTTATGAGCATTGAATTTTTTTTTATCCCTAAGTTACATGTGCGCAATGACATCCCTAAAATATTTTTTTTCATAAATTTGCTATTTAATTGTATGGCGGTTCATAGAACACATCTGCCATCTATGTAAGTGTTCCGTTTTTGCTATTTGACTTGGAACCCTCACAACCTCTAATAAACCATTGCGTGTAATCAGTTGCCATGCACGAGACGTAATTATGATATCGACCATTTTTTTGTGAATATCGTCACGTTAATTTTATTGGGTGGTACGTTGCAATAAAATTAAATCTGCATAAACATAATTTTACGTCACTCTGAAACGGAGGAAATTTAGTGATTATTAGTTCTAGTTTTCATTCGAAAAACAACAAATTGTGCAACATAAAAGGGGTTGTAAAATCAATATAGACTGTGGCAGTATTTTAATAGTTTGGATGGCGATGTGAACACGTTCAATATTAAATCTCTGCTTTCGAGTCAGTCAGTAGTTCGTTGTCGAGTCAGTTTTTTTTCAAAAAATTATCAGTTAGTTTTAGAATAATATCAAAGTCTATGAAAAATTTTGACATTTGAATTTACTATGAAAATTTGATTATTTTTCCTTAATTAAAACTAAAATATTCACTTTCACAATGGTGAAAAATTATTTATAATGTTTTTGTAAAAAATTTTTGAGCGAAAATATACGTGTGATATTTCTATTTACTTTCTAAATATGGTTAAAGTGATTAGTAACTTAGTAATAATTTACTTAAAATATCAATAAAAGTCGTAAATCAACTTACAACTTTTTTTTGTCAAAAAAAATTTAAAACACTGAAATACGGTATAAATATATACTCGTACAATATTATTCGATAGATAATCCAAATTTCTTACAAAGAAGCTGACAGAAGAATTCAACTGGTTTTAGCAGCGTTTGGAAAATTGTGTCAATTTTTTATGTGGCCTATTCCTCAGTCACTAAAAAGGTCTGTAATCAGTGCATTATGCTCGTAATTTCTACGACAATGAAACGTGAATACTCACGGTTGTATATTTACAGTCGCTTTAAAAGCAATGAAAATGAGATTGTGGAGTGTTGTTGAAGGCTACAATCCGAAATGAGGAAGTCCAATATTGCTCATATTAGTCGACATAACACTCAATATAAACAAAGTAGATTGCCAATGGACAAGTCATATTTGCCAAAAAATTCGTAACTGATAGAGTAGATGAGTCCTCAGGCGAAGACTATGAATCTTGAAGCAGAGCCCACTAGCTTCAAAAATCGGCGAGAAGCGACTGGTTGTGGAAGGTGTATAAGTAAGGTAAAAGTGTATGTGTGGAGGCTCAATCCTGGTATGGATAGATATAGACTCATGATGATTATGATAAGGATGATGTTGTAAAATATATTTAATCGACAAGACTAAAATTAAAATATTTCATATTCGGCTGGTAACGAGCGCATAACACTTTGATAGAATTTAATTATTCTAGAGTCTAATTCTATCCAATAAGATGGAATAGACAGCAATAACAAAACACCATGTTGTTTGATTCTAATATTTCCAATATTATGATGTACAAAATGTTTTTTCTTTAGTATGTGGTTTTCAACATCTATTAGAATATCATTATTTCACTTTAATCTGCTGTCAGATTTAGAATTTCTACATAATTATCTTATAACATAGATATTATTTTATCTATTGCCTTCCATTTACTAACAGGTGATTTCTATTCTATATCAAACTAAAACTTTGTTTAGCTTACAAATTAAAAAGAAGAAACTAGTAAAGAAAGGTTCTCCATATTTGTATTATTCACGATTTTTAAAGTGTTATGAAAATCTAAAAATGCGACCACATTCCAAGGCATAAATATGAAATAAAATGTTTATGGTGGAATTTTTCGGCAATCTGAATAGAATGCCGTCTCGTCTCTTACATCTGTCTTGTCCCTTCGAGCTTCACCGTCAAAATAAGCAGGGGAGTCGCCGAATATAATAACAAAGAGAAAATCAAATACAGAAACCATACGGAACTGATGCGCGTACTTTTAAATGTTCTCCTTTAATTAATTCTTTCCCTAAAAGTAATTAATTGTATGGATATTATCATAATGTAGACAGCTTACCTAATCGAGGTTTGTGTATTATACACCCGTCAATTTTAAACCAAATCGCAATGTCCTTTGTTTTCGCGCAGTTATATGGGGCGGAGACGTCTATTGAAACTAATTTCATATTATATATTCTGGAATAAATTCATATTAAATGGATATTGTCTCGAATAATGTAACTCTTTTCATATTGTCAACAAACCCGCTAGCTCTGTTCATCAGTTTTATCAGCTCATACGGTAGCTCAAACAGAGTATTTCCTCTTCTTCTCCAAAGCATGAAGTTGTTGTCAATTATTGTAAGTTAGTCCGAATTATGTCTGTCAGATAATTCGTATTACTTGTTGAATTATAATCTAAATTTAAGAAATATTATATCCCTTTTAGTATTTAAACGCTAATTTAGAAAAACAATAAATCTATTTCAATCTCAGTTTAGGATTTAATCCATGGAAAATATTGTACATCCTATTTTAAAACATTATATCAAATTGGTAAAGGTAAAAAGGAAAAAAAGGTGACCAGTTTTCTTTATTATTTACCACAAACCTAATCATAAATCTAGAATACATAGTTTGAGCGCTTATAATTTCCAAATCATACCAAACGTTGGGCTGTGCTCTATTTATACAAATGTAGGAATTTAATACAGAACCATATAAACCAAGTGTGAATGACGGATAAATATTAGATTTTGAAAAAATAATAGTAATATACTTGTCTATAGTTCGTCAGATATATTGTATCTTATATGGTCAATGGTCTGATAATTTTTTTTAAATTGAAGTCAATAATCACTTTTTGTTTCTTCATTATGCCGTGTCACACTGTTAATTTTACTGATAATTCACGAAATTTCCAATTTTCAAAAAAATATTTCATTGTGACTTGCAGATTCAACCGAATTAAAAAATATGAGTAATGATGTAAAATTTTTTAAAGAATATGACACATGAAAAAATTATTATTTATCTCAATAAATAATTGAATGCAGTCTTAATTCTGAATTTTAACGAGAAAAGTTCATGTCGTCCAATCAAATCTTAATAAATGATTGAATATGGTCTAAATTTTGAATTTTAACGAGAAAAATTCATGTCGTATAATCAAATATTTAGAAAAGTACCTTAATATAAAAATTTAAGTAATCGTCGTTACGAAAACAGGAAAAACATCGACATATCCAAATACAGACAAGAAAAGACTCACAAATATATATTTATAATGTGAATGGACAAGAAAAATATCTAAGAAATGGAAATCTAATGAATGAGAATAGTGTAGTATGAAGGAATGACTAACAAGTGGTGTGAGGTATCAAACCCGCGAACGTTACAAAAAAGAGAGAAATCAGTCCGTTTTTAATTATACCATAATTGCATATTATTTCTACATTTTAATAGGTGTATTTTACATTCCTCGCCCATCTACTGGCACACCTTAGCACACACTACTAATAAATGTACACATGCTGCCAATATATATACGCATGCTGCCCATGTATGATGTACACACGGTGCTAGTGTATGTACACTTGCTCTATTTATATGTGTATATATATATATATATATATATATATATACATACATATATATATATGTATATATATATATATATATATATATATATGTATATATATATATATATGTGCTACCAATGTATTTGCAAATTCTAAAGATCATTAAAACAAATTTAATTCTCATATTCTGAATGCACCATCATTTCGTATTTCTAAAAGCTGTCCGAAATTTTTATTCCTATTTTGATCCTTCATTGCGACTCCATCCCTTTCTCTTTTGCTTTCCTTTTTCATTCGATGCGAATATCTAATTATTTTTCCTAATTTAAATACATTACAAGAAATGTCGCAAAAATTACTTGGTGGTACACGAGCGATTACCGGTTAGAGTGACGTTTATTCGATTTGCTGTATTGATATTTTAATCGTTGTTACCTGTAGGATATTGTAAAATGATTTTTTTCTTTTGATATTTCGACATATCTAAAACTATAAATATATCTATGAGGTGGTTATTGAGCTTTAAATAAATAAAAATTGTTTTTTTTTAATTACATCTTTACCTGCTAATCATCATCAAAATATTTTTTTATTCTATTATTTTCTCTCACAATACCTTAAATTGGATAAAAATATTTCATTCATCATTATCGTTTTATAAGTAAAATCTTTAAGAAATTTTGTAACAATTAATGAGAATATATTAAAAGGAGGACGCAAGATCCTGAATTGTGTAAAAATGTCCCATTTAGATCTTGGTCAAAAAAAGTAAATTCCTTTATAATTATTTCAATATGAATGATAGAATAACATTTAAGTTGTTTTCAACGAACATAATTTATTATATAAATTACGCTTATTACCTATACTAATAAATAAGTAAATAAAGGAATTGCCTAAAATTACTCGAAACCACTTTCTCTATTTTTTATATTAAGGCTGATATATTTATTGTATAATTATCTCTACTTATAATTACCATTGTATGTATTAATGAATTGATGTTGTATTGTATTAATGAATTGATGAAATAATCATGTTTCATTATATAATCCGAACGAATATTGTCAAAAAAATACTGACTAGAATTTTTTGAATAATATTTGTAGTATTTTAAAATTATATTAGCACCTTAGCAATATCTACTTAAGGTTGAAACTTAAAATCTACAACAAAATTGAACAAAGATGAAATAAATGAAAAAAAATGAACGTATAGAGTGCGACGCGGGTGAGTGGGAACAGCTTCTGAATATAAATATGACTGGATTGCTTTATGTACTTGTTGAGACAAGTGTCTACTTTATTCGTTCAGTATACTTGAAATATTATCTTTGTAGCTATTTCATAATCTAAATTTCTTAGGGATACAAAAGTTTTTTCTATCGTGTTCCTATGATTATATTTTAATTTATAAGCACATACACAAATATCCTAATTTTACGCAAGTAGCTACTGTGAGCAATTCAGTAATTTCAAGTAAGCGAAATAGACTAGAACTTTAGACTTGAAGAGACCCTTATCTTCAGTTTTTCGATATAAATTCTAATGTCATAATTAAGTGAGTTCACAGTTGAATCTATATGCCTATCACTTATTCATATGATTATTACGTATATGCAAATACATTTGTATTGGAGTATCCTCTTTTACTTATGGATTTGCTGTATCTTCTTATACTTCCACGGGATTTTCCATAAAATTAAGAAAGATGATGAAAAGTTATACCCTATAGTTACAAAGTAATTGAATTGTGATTATCCTAGAATAAAAACAGAGGAAAAAGAACATCGATATCTTCGATGATAAACCTTCTTATCGACTAAAGGATTATAATTTTGGCAAGAGTTACTCAAGGTCAATATGCCAAAAATCCTCAAATAGTAAAACCCCAATTAAAATAAAGACGGGAGATAAAAAATCAAGACCTGGTGCATTCTTTCTTACTTCCATAGATAATATTCATGATATTTGAAACTTCTTGGCAGAATTTGACAACAAAAACATTTTGTGCGCAATTTACTGTTTTCGTAGATTCCGTTTTTTTCAATTACGTCGAAAGATCTTGAATTTATTTTCCCTTCAAATTAATATCGTTTATTCATTTCCACTTTTTAGTGCAGTGGATACATTTTTTGCTTAAAAAAGAAACTAATTTATTTTTAATTTAAAAAAGCGCAAGATACTCCACTTAAGGGAGCCATCTTATTGCAAGAAAATATTGCTTAATAGAAAATGAAATACGTTCGAATGAACAAATTCAATTTATCTTGATCACAAGGAAGCTAAATTGAATTACTACGACCATGAAATCACAATGATACATTTTTATTAGAAATTTTGTCCGTATTCTATCTTTAAACAAAGTAGTAGAAATAATAGGTCATTTGTTTGAATGAAATGGTTCCTTTTCTACAAAAAAATATGCACAGAATTTGTTGAAAAAAATTGTTTTAATAAAACCAGCCTGATGAGAGTCTGGTCCACTCATCGGGATGTCTATGTCTTGTTTAAAGTGGGATTACGTTTTTTAATTAAAATTATAAAAAAATATTTTTTGAGACCTTTAGAATTATCCCTCTCAGATAATATTGCATATTCTACAGAGAATTTTATTTTTATTTTATAGTCTTTAATTTTCTCTCCTCCATCAGCTGAAATCTATATATAAATAATTCTGAGTGTTATATATTGAGATACGTGTAGATCAATATGCTTTATTACCATACCGAATTAAATTTTCCTCGTCAAGCGGTATCTGAAAGTGAATGATAGACGGACAAACGGACACGTGAATGATCTCATAAGGAATTGCGGTTTCAATTTAGAGATAATTAACATTATTACAATAATGGATTTCCTTATAATTTCACGTTAATCCTGATACAGTAGTAAATAATTCACTTGAAGAGCGTCCGCTGTTTTGTTGTTTAATATGCTTGGTTTTGAGGCACGAATACTGTTTTACAAAACTTATTATAAGGAATTACTATAAAGTTGATCTGCAACTAACAATTATGCTCCTTGTAAACTGGAAGACTTATTTCATCATTGGCTTCATTCTAACACTTGTGCTATGAAAGATTAAATTATTTATCATCTACGCCATACAGTGTGCAAGGTGTGTATTCCCCATATTAAATTGTGGTTATTTACGAATTAACAAAACGGTATTTTACAAGGGTAAAGAATGTTTTATAAAATGCTCCCTATAAAAAAAACTACTTTCAAATGTGTCTCATAAAATACTATCTAATAAACAAAGAGTAGTGACGAGAATTCATTAAAACTTTGTAGCTGTCAACTTTGTAAATAGTAATATATATTTTAATTAAAGTAAAATATGTTATATAGACAAAAAAGACAAAAGGAAACTTTATCCTAGTGTAGAATGTTTCACCTGCACCGTTTCTAAACTTCATTCCCGCACCAACATTTTTTTCCGGAAATTCCCGCACAAGCTTTTTTTTGGATGAATAGCTATGTAGATATGAAAACATAATGAAACATAATGAAAATTGTAATGGTAAATTTGTAAAGGTTTGAGAGGTATTGTATTAATTTTGATTTAGTTTCCTTTAACTTTTTCACTAACAAACATTGGACTCATTAAATAATGCAAAAAAATAATAAATACTGAATCCAAATCTCTAAATACTGAATCCAATTCTGCTTCGCAATTTTTTATATTATATAAATATATCGATAAAGAGATTCATGGAATTATTTTTAAATTCAGGTTAAAATTTCGTTGCTTTTTTACCGTAATTTCATTTTAATTGTTTAACTTAATGAAGAGTCATAAAATTTCTAAAAGATATAAAATTTAATAATCAAAAATTTATTAATCAACAGAAACATAGTAACAGTTATTCTTTAATTAAATAAGGAAACCAAGAGGAATGCGATAATTTTTTTCAAAAGTGTTTTCTATTGACATAGTAATTTTTTTTTATTGGCAGCCAAATGAAACGTTTAAAATGATCTTATTAAAGAAAATGACTGACACCATATCCTCTAAAGGACGGACTTATATTGTTTCAGAACTTAATTTTTTTTTAAATGGCCAACAAATGCTTTTTTGCTGAAGAGAAATTGAATAAAATTATCGTCATTTTTCGGTGGATTTTTTCTTCTTTTCTCGTAAAAGGACCCTGGTATCGTATCCTTAATCAGTGAAAAAATATGGTTTAAATAAAGGCGAATTGCTTACAATCTATTTATTATCATACAATTTAGTTTTATTAAAATTTCATTAATTTTCGGACAAATCGTATGGTTAAAATGATGTCCGATTTTTAATGAGGTCTCACAAAGACTGAGTTATTATATAACTTATGATAAAAGAGGTTATGTTTATTGTAAAAAATTAAAGAAAAGACTTTATATCCATCAATTTTAACTTAATGAATGATTCAGCAGATTTCGGAGTAAGTATGCATTTGTATAAAAAAAATAAACCTACTTTTGTTGAAAGTTTAAGGCAAAATAGCTAAATAAGTTAGTTTAAACACAGCAATGGCTCGCAATTCTTAAAGACGTAGGAAAGATTAAAATATTGTTATAACAAAAATTATTATAACTGCATTTGGCGTATTGAATATATCTTCGTAATGATGAAATCTTTGGCGAATTGAATATATCTTTGTAATGATAAAATCTTAGAGAAATTTGAGTAGTGCGTTTTTGCCTTTTCTCGCCAAACTTCCATCGTCAACGAAAACAAGAGCGTTGCTGAATATCACAACAAAAGGAATGTAAATTATTGAAACCATATAATTGGCGGTGGCATGCGTCACTATACGTTCTCTTGGAAATTACTATTCTCTTTAAGATGGTTTATGTTATGAAAATTTACATAACGCGCAGTGCTTGTGAAGTTTTTGTCAGGTAAACTCTTCAAAGAGAAATTGAAAAATGTTTATTTAAACAACATATATACCATTGGATAATACAATGGGGCGAAAGACTGTGGTGTAAAACAAACATTTTTTTTATTATTTGTATATTATACATGAAAAGGTAATATTGAGAAAATCCGGTTTTCGAAATTTGCGATTCACGCCTGTTAGAAATATACTTGACACTATTTTTTATTGAAGTGCAAACGCATGTACAAAATTTATAATTTTAATATGTATCTGGAAGCAATAAAAAAACATGTGTGGCAGCACCTAACTGAGATTGTTTACAGAACATAATGTATAATATTGAATTGAAGAATCGAATAGGATTAGAATTAGTTTAAGAAAGTGCAAGATCTATGGTACATATAAGCAGGAAGTTTGTATTAAAGGATAAAACTGCCAAATATCATGTAAGAAAATATTTTGTGTTATTATTATTATTATTCTAGATTTAATAGCAGTTACTGATAAGAAAAAAAACTAGTTACCATTATGATTGGATAATTAATGGCAGTTACTGTTATGAAAAGATATTTATTATATTTTGTTTATTTCATTCTGTGCAAGGTGAAAATGCTGTGTAATAGCAAATCTTGTAACATTTTTCAATCAGTTTATTTATACGATATTATGTTTCTATAGCTGATCGTTTATACTTATAATTTATGGAATACACAATTTATATCACTGTGGCTTGATAATTAACTACCTTGCAGATATAAATACAGATATCACAAACGAGACAATGATTTTTTTCTGTATATCTCAAAATTGCATCAGAGAATCAAATTTCCCAGCTATATTTTTAAAAATGAGACAAATCTCCAAAGAAAGCTAACAACAAAAGCCAATAATTGCAACTGACAACCAATTTATAATTACAGAAAATAGGAACGAGTAATATATATATATATATATATATATATATATATATATATATATATATAAAAATATTACAAAACATCCTTTTTTCTACCCTCATTTAATTTTGAAGATACTAGTGTAGATGCTGATATCCGTTTGAGAAAAGTTATTAGAAATTATGTGGCAATTTCTCAGAACTCTATGGGCATAAAATTGATTAAAAAAGCTGATAGATGGCAGCCGAATCGGTTCCGCCGGTTTTGATATTAGCGTGCACCACGAACGTAAACTAAAGATTGACGTATTTTTTTAATTGTGAACCGATTGAAATGAAACCAAAATGTTAGCTCAAGCTAATTTAAATACAACATTGAAAACTGTATCCAGATCGGTTTAGCCATTGCTGAAACTATCGTGTTCAACGAAAGTGCGCACAAACAAACAGACAAACCAATAAACAGATAAAATTCGAAAAACTCTTTTTTTATACTTAGTATGTAGCACTTAGTTTTACTTAAAAATGTTCAATGTACAGACTCAGTTTTTTTTTAAATTTTATTATTTAGATATATATATATGTGTATATATATATATATATATATATATATATATATATATATATATATATATATATAGATTTGTACAAATAATTAGACAACATAAATAATTACTACTAAAATTTACACGAAAAATTAACAAAAATGACGATGTATTTTTTTTTATAGATTTCATTGAAAAAACTTTTTGACAAATGAAATATAAGATTGCAAAATCTTTTGAGTTACTGTGGAAAATTATGGAAATTTTATTTTATATTATATGGAAATTTTAGGCGGGACATGTTGAGCACTCGGTAAAATATATGTAATTCCAAATATTCCTTTGAAAACGCTAGTTATAATAGTCCCAAAAATATTTTTTCCGTAGTTTTAGGTAGTGTACATTTAGAGATATTCTGAAAGTATGCAAAAAAATATGCCCCATTCCCTTTATTTTCGAAGCTAGTGAACTCAAAATTATGAAAAAACTTTTTCAAGAACAAGTTGAACTTGCACTACAAATTTTGGTGTTTATAAACATTTACATAATATATCTAGTAAAGAATGCACAACATTTAAATTTTTGAGCGAAAATATATTGCTTTCTGTATCTTTCACAGGTGCATATTTAAAAACATATTTATTATGTGATATACGAGTGACTATAATATCTTATTTTTTACCAAATTTCTTGACTCTATACCAAGGGGAAATACCGTATTTGAGGGTATCAAAATATGTGAAATAAATGGCTTTAGGGTTCTTTATTTCCATGACTTAGAAACTTAATTTTTTCAACTTCAAGGGGCCGTAGATTATTATAAAATAAGGAAAAAGAACTTTTTTAGGATCAATTCGTTGCCCGTCTGCTGGTCTGACAAGACCCTTTTTCTCAGGAACATGTTGAGGTACCAAATTGACATTAATAGCATCTGCCATAAAGTATTTGATATTAATGTCAATTTGGTACCTCAACATGTTCCTGAGAGAAAGGGTCTTGTCAGACTGGCAGACGGGCAACAAATTGATTCTATAAAAGTTATTTTTCCTTTTGAGATATTTCATCATGACCACCCGTCTGTTCATTTTACTGTCAGAAGCTTACAATTTCTGCAGCTTTAAATGTATGTAGATGAAATTGATAAGTAAGTTTTTTTTCCATATCCCAATTAATATGTAGTAAAATTGTTTAAAAATATTTGCACGACACACATACCTCTCCATAAATGCAAAATGAGAGCGAAAACCTCTTTGTTTATGCTTTAAATCGGGTTATAAAATAGGTCTCACAAAATGAAATCGAGTGTGAATATAATTGTTTTCAGAGCATTAATTTTCAAAGCGACGTACCCTAACCCAAGTCTATTTTTTCAATTATGGGTTTGGGAAGTGCGAGAAAAAAGTTCTATACTTGCAATTAAAAGAACTTTCCATCATAATTATTTGAGCTAACATACATCAATGATTTTAGGAGATATACAATGGAAACATTTTTTAATTTAAAATACATTCACATAATTTTGATAAATAATTCACGGTTTAAGCACGACATTCAATAATAAAGATTTAGGCAGTCTTTCTCTTCTTTGAGACCTGACCATTTTTGTAAAAGATGAATACAAATTTTACTCCCGAAAATATGCATCACATTCATTTAAATCATATATAAATCAGACAAATAGGTGTTCAAAAATAAGGAGAGTCAACCTCCTTATTTTTTACTAGCTAAAATTGTTATAATAGCCATATGTTTTTGAATAGTACAGAAGAAAATATATTTCTTAAAGTTATTTCTAAGATTGAATACATTTGGCGTTAATTTTGTAGAAATTCATTATTCAGAATTAAATGAAACTACGTGATGTAGTGTTATTTCTACTATCTTTAATTTCTTTACCACGACCTAGGTTTTCTTGCATTACAACATCTTCAGGTGGGATATTAGCAAAGATTAACGGTTAATCTTTGCTAATATCCCACCTGAAGATGTTGTAATACAACGAAACCTAGGTCGTGGTTAAAGAAATTAAAGAAAGTAGAAATAATACTACATCACGTAGTTTCATTTAATTGTGTTATTTCTGAGAATAAAATATTTTTTAAATTTTCTGAACTGGAATCAAATGAATACTTCATAACACAAAATAAATCGCAAATATAAGACACTTTTTGGAAAAATCTCAAAAATCCCAAATATTGTTCCACTATTTTCACTTAACATCGCTTGACTTATATAAATAGAAATATTTTAATTCTGAAATTTATATGATTAGAGTTACAACAGATTTATTAAAACTATATTTCAGAGATATTCCCAACAGCACTTGAAGTTGCAAGTAAAACCTCAGTTTCAAGGTGTAATAGCTATATTGGAAAAGTTTCAATTTTTTACATATCTTTTTTGCCCATATATCTTTGCATTGTTGATGCAAGTTAACTGAAACGATTTCATTATAAATTTTAAATCTACTTTAATTTTCTAATTCTAGAATTTTTCGCACATTTTTCGATCTCTAATTGGACAATTAGAGGAAAAGGAGTACATTAAATTGTTATTTCGAATCTTAATATTTCAGCAGGAAATTACTGCCTATTAATTGAAGTATCTATATGAATCATATACATGCATATATATATATATATATATATATATATATGTGTGTGTGTGTGTGTATATATATATATATATATATATATATATAACGAATTATATCATATACATATATATATATATATATATACATATTTGAATCCGTAGAAACTGAAAAGTATGACAGACAAGGATGGATTGATAGATGAATGGACATAACAAAGCTATAAGTGTTAACTTTTCCATTTGGATACGTAACTTTGGAAAGAGACTTAATACACGCAATAAGAATTTTCTGAAGCAAAGGCATGAAAATTCTTAAAAGTACATCTGATCTGCTTTATTTGTAGACTAAGATCTTGTGGGATTTTATTTATTTATTATTTTTGTCTTCAAGTTACAAATATTTAAGATAGACTTATTTCTATACGATAAATCTCTTTCAGTTACCCAAAGGATCAGGCAAAAAATCTCTATATGTTGTAGAAAATGGCAACAAATTGTGAATATAATTGTTAAAATAATTTAAAACAATAAGAAACAAAATAACAATCTGAGAAAAAAGTAACGAATTAAAAGTATTTAATAAAAAAAACTTGATAAGAACAGAGAAGTAGAACAGGGTTTAAACAAGTACAGGATAGGAAGTCAAACAGCCAAGGAGTGGGCTATTGTTTAACGTTGTGCGCTCTAACGGTACACGTTTTTAAAAAAATCTAGGACACGTTTGTTATATTTTCAAATCATATCATCGAATGAATTTAATTTTGACATCCCGTGCCAGTCAACAGATTTGGCTTCATCGAGCATTAATAAATGGTCGATATGACTATAATTAAGAAATGTGGACATCACAGATTATAAGGCAAGTTTAAAAGGGCATCGTGGGATAAGTCAGGAGCGGGGTTGACTATAAAACAAAACATTTTCAATAGATAGTTTAATATTGAGATCAAGAAGGGAGAAATAAGTCTCTAGCTGAGAGTAACTAGAGAAGAGATTAAGATTAGATTATCTGTGTTAATAAAATCCCATCAATACCTAATTTTAATATTATTTGTGTATAAGTCAGTGTTAATATATCCCTATTATTATTCTATTCGAATATATTGGTAGATATTTATTAATACGATCCCAATTTAATTATGATAATTGAATTCGAATATAAAATCTTTAAAATTTATTGTTTAAATTCTCCGGGAAGTTGTTACGCAAGCACAAATTATTAAAAAATATATTTTTAGTGTTTATTAATTTTTGAGGCCTGACAATTTAATGAGTATCACTGACCACATATTGAAAATTGGCATTTCATTGATTTCTGGTTACGTTTTCTCTGATAGAATTCCTAGGTCAAGCATATGCCCATATCCCATCAAAAATTTTTTAAAATTTTTATTTAATTTATTGCAACTGGCCAATCAATAATGTTCAGTAACCAATTATCGACAGAAAATATCAATCTGAATTACTCCTCATGTTTTGTATTGGTCTAGTTGGAGCTGCCAAAATCTTTTAATATTCCTAAAAAACTGAAATTTTACAGCTGACCAATTAATGGGACTAAATGACCAATTATCATAAATTCGTGACTTATTAGACGCTGTTTCTTATTCTTCAATCCATCTTAGATGAAGCACTACGTTTGTGGAACTGTACTTAATAGAACGTTTGTATCGAGTATGTATACTTTAATAAATAGTTATTCCATGACGCACAAATTGTTAGCTAGGGATTATGATATTATTTGAAAGGGCAGATCAGCCCGAAGATTGAAATCAAATTACCGCTTTCTAAAATCCGGCCGTTGTGTGATAAAATGAAAACTGGAAGTGGATAAAGATTAGAGGGAAGGGAAGTTTTCAGCGATGAGTTGCTTGTTGAGCAAGTATGAATTAGTAGCTTATCAAAAATATTGATGAATCCTGAGAAGTGAGAAGAAATACTTTGAGCATTAATGTGACGAAAACTGAAGGAAAACTTACCACGTGATAAAGCAGATTACGATATGTTGCGGGTAGGCTGTTAGTGAAGAGTACCTCGTTACAATTCAAGGTTATCAGAAAGAGAATCCAATATTCTCTTTCTTATAAATTTGAATCCTTGATCATTTTAGAATAACTCAATGCAAATAGTGTTAAAATCAACCTAAAGGAACAATTTTTGAAGTTGCTTTCCTCACTATACACTTGAATTTGTAAACTTGCAGATTATGAGCAATGTCATTCGATTTTGAATTAAATAGCATTTTATTTATCGGGATTTGTAATTATTTTTAAGTTAGCTTTAAATTAATGAAAATCAAACATAATTTTCCTGCTCTGAACAGAATTCGAACAAGTATCCTTCCTTGATTTATGGATACTAAATTCTAGTCTTTATCTGCTTTAAAATTCTAACTTGTTCTGCGCCATACATGGATCTAACGAATTTAGACTACTTTTGGAGAAATCATTTTCATTTCCTCTTCACACACTTCAAATATTTCAACGGTTCGCATTAAGTCATAAAAGATTTTACTTTGTCAAGGACATGTTTTCTATATTTTTTGTTTTTTTTAAGTTATTTTTAGCAATATATTTTTAATGGTTATCTCCTTTTACATTTCTTTCTTAATTTTAAAGTTTAAACAATTGTTCACAGTTATTGGCTTTACAAATGTAAGTTTAATAGTAAAAAAATAATTTAATTACGCTATATTTGAAAACATTAAACAAACTGTTATGACTTAATTGAAGTTTTAGTTAGCAATAAGATTCCTATTGCCTGGGTTTAAAAAAATTATAAAAACTAATTAATAAAATTTATTACGTGAGGCGACCTCATACTCAGGGGATGAGCATCACGATTAATGAGTCATTATTGACGTCCTTTAGATTTTTAATACAAACATAAGCTATTAACTTACTAACCCTAATATTGTCTAATCCTATAAACATCAATAACCTTTTAACCTTGTAGAACATAACCCCCTAAACCCCTGTCACATCCAGAAGCTTCAAGTCAGGCTTGCAATAATTATTAATAAAAAAAGGCATTTTAAAATTTATTTGAATTGTTCACAAATTTAAAGTTCATCGGTATGGAATTTGGTAGCTTTTCGTTACTAACTGCTGCTCAATTAATTCAAGAGTTTGATGTATTAATCTAATTTAATTAAGAATTGTTTCTACTAACATGTAGCCAATAAAAAATATGAAAGGAACGTAATATTAACCAAAATCAATAAATACAGTCTCACTTTTCAAACAGTGAATTGTAAATAAATATTACGGATACGCCACTTGTCAGAAGGAGTGAGTAAAACTATGCCCCACGCCCAACAATTGATATTCAAGGGCTCTATAAGATACTCTGCCTTATCTATATCACGTCATATTACACATTCACACTTGGCAACCACCTCTCTCCTTTCATGTTATTTTATTTAAAGTTCAGTGGGTATCATTTTACTTTAGCATTGCGTTACTGGTATAGGAATATTGTTTATTTTCCAGATTATTGTGCACTTAATACTAGTCATATAAATAGGACACAAATATATTAAACAACGATGGGTAAAGAATCATTATATCATAGAAATAAATTGGCTATCATAAGTTTATTTATGAATTAAACAAACTTATGATAGCCAATTTATGGGTATGAAATTTGTATAAAATTTGTCAATGGTATAAAATTTGTATAAGAAAAATTAACATTAAAAAAAATTAAAAAAATTAACATATTGTTCTTAAGTTATTCAACTTAAGAACAATATGTTAATTTTTTTTAAAATAGCCACTTCTTGTTCAAAAATTTTAACTTGAATTAAATTTTACGTTTTTAAGTAAAAAAATAGTATATATCTTTAGTAACAAAAAAAAACTGTGCGAAGCAATATTGCAATATAAACGATTAATCACAAACAAATATTGGAAAAAAGCGCCAATGGTTATTCGAATGCCATCGTGTACAAATTGAAACAGATAGTTTAAAATATTCAGTATTAAATATACCCACCTTGGGAGTAATTCGTTTCTACTTTACAAATGTGGTGTAGCGTACAACAACAAAGCCAATGTAGTTCCAATTCTTGCATTAACACATTCATTACAGCTGTGTATAAGAAGTCGATAGCCTTTTAGTAGTAAATAGCCTTTTTCTTCACGTCATTTTAATGCGGCTACAACAGATTAAATAATATAACTTTGATTTATAATACACTTAACCCAATATTGTGGATAACTACAAACTTTGAAATATGTATCCTATGTCCATCCTCTTACAAGTAATATAACGACGAAAGTTTCATGTCAGTCAAATGAAATGTTATCCAGTAGGAATCTAGAAAAATTAAACTATTATCTTAGTTCTTAGCTTGTATTAATTAGTAATACTGTTGATAAATGACGATTATTTCATTTGCTCCTCTGGAAGATAAATATTATCTTGTATTAATTACTATCCGTCGATGAATGAAATGAATTTGAATTAAAACATCATTAAAATTCAGACGAATATTCAAACTACAAATATAACACTTCAGAAAAATACCATAGTATGCTTGCTTTCATTCATTTTCATAAAGGTGACCACTTACAGCCATTTTATTTCCATTTGTGATCCGAACAAAAGCCAATAAGTCCGATGATAGAAACAAATATCGAAGTGGTTGCTAAAGTTTATTTGACATAAGTAGGCCAAGTAATTCCAGCTTTCAGCCGATGCGAACACAATGCAATAAATAATAGATTAATCGCTTGTTTCAACTCACATAGTATGCTGGCTCAGCTGAGTATATACAGAGACACATAGTAATTAGTTGATTCACTTTGCGGACGTAGTTAAGCAACTAAGTCAAAAATCCGGGACTTTGAAATAGAAAATACCACTATTTATCCGTTCACTGTGCCACGTAGTGTGATAAGCCGCTTTTTATATTTTAGCCGCACATTAAAATTAGGTAAGCCTCATCTTGTCCCTTGTGATGGCATTCTTCTTTACTATCCTTATCCGTGCCATGAAATGAGATAAGCGACTTCTTATCCTTCATCGATGCCTTCAAAAGAAATAAGCCAAAGATGGACTAAACAGTGATAAAGTAGCAAGGCTCACTTGAAATATAAGGGTTAACAGAACAGATTTGGTACGACGGACAAATTCACAAACTATATTTTAAACGTTATTTATGTAAGTCAAATAACTTATTTTAATGTAAGAAATATGGCTGGTATATAAATTTGTATCAACAATTTAATGATAAAATATGCCTAAAGAGTAAAAAAAAATAGAAATAAATAATTTAATTATCACTAATTTTATGTACGTGTCACTATAAATTAAGTATTAAAGCTGAACTGAAAATATGGGCTAAATATATATTTCATATAATATTATTGTGTTAAAGTTTAAATATATTTTAAAGTTGATTTTATGTCGATTGTATATTGAGAAATATTATAGTTCATAGCAAATAACTAACACGTATATAGAACCTTTATTATTTTGATTATTATTCTACAACCTATTTACATTTATTTTTCTGCAACCTAACTAAATAACTAAGACATGAAAGAGTTCTTAAATAATCAAAACCCATTTACGATACTTTATAATGACTATGTTTATTAAATCGACTTGATCAACTCGGTTTACACCTTAATTTACACAAATTTTTATTTTTACATTCGTCAAACCCTATCTGGGTTTGACGAATTTCCAAATTGATCCATCTTTACATAGCATTGCGATTGTACTAATATCAGTTCGTGTCTATGAATTGGTTCAGTCCAAGTGTCCTCTCGGACGAAACCGGACTTAAGTCAGGTGTTCGCACCATCGAACGGTACAGACACGAAATATTAATAATTATAGTCATCGGATGACTATCCACACGACCGGATTCAGTTCGACGTGAGACAAAAGCGGTGGTCTGCTGTATTAAATCCCACCATTTGTTAGGACTTTATGACGACGAGGTAGATCACAATGAAGATGCGCTGAAGTTATGGTATTTACTGCAGGAAACCCATAGATGAATGTGGAAATATGCATTACATTAGGTAAATAACAATAATTTTATTAATCTATAATTACAAAAATAAGATAATGCAATAGTGATGTGAAATTATTAATTAAGAAAAATAGCTTTATTTTTCTTTATTATAGCAAAGAATGGCATTTAAATTCAAATCAAGAAGCAGAATAAATATGAAGACGAATGTTACGAAAGATATTGCATGTCAGGATTGAGAAGAATGATAATATAATATCATTAAATTGTCATTTGCTTACCTAATGAGAAGTTTAAATCAAAATTTACTTATATAGATTTATTAATTGACCTAGAATTTCTATTGAGAAGATTTAACTAAAAAATTGTAACATAATCTTTAGCCATTGAGCTTACATTCTTATACCTACATATTGTAATTTAAAAATTGTGAAACTAAAAGCAAAACGAGTTGTAATGTAGCAAACATAGATATGGAAAATGGACTGCATGATTCATATCATTCTATACGCTCAAAAATGAACGAGAAATTACAATTGTTGACGACTTTAGATATATCGTTCGTCAGCAGTCAAGGTGTATTGGAAATTCGTTTAACACATTTTGTTAAGTAATATCACTGATATAATGGTTATTTTTTACTTAATAACGTTCATTCTCTTTTAGACGGAAAAGTTTTCTCTCATTTTTAAGCAACTTAAGAAGAGACTAGATGATACTAACTTAGCCATTTCCTGGATTGTTATTAAGATATTTTAGAAAAATTAAACAAGAATTAAAATAAAATAATTTTTATGTGCTACATTTACTTACTCGTTGCAAACTATGAGTGACGAAGTTAAAATTGGTTATTATGTTTTGCATTTGTATTAAAAATATTTATAAACTTTGCAAGTGCAATGATTAATTTGTACAATATGATTTGTGTGTAAAGTTACAAAGAACGCGGTCGTGGTTTCGGAAATTAATATCTGCAGAATCAGATGGTAATTTCCTTTTATCTTTGCTTGTTTGTAATAGAGACAATGACTTGTGGAGATGATGTGATAATGAGTTTAAATAATTAATAAATTTTTATAAAATATAGTTTTTATCGTTTAACTGTTTTATTAAGAAGTTCAGAATTAGTAGAAAAACATCTTTGAAATATTTTAGATAACGTACTATTACTTAATTGTAAGAAATGGCAACTTTTTCAACTAATAAAGATTTTCGTGTGAAATACTGAACTTTTAATTGAGTATGGAACTAATTAAGTACATAAAATGTAGTAAAAATTAACTTTTCACATAATTTTCTTTTCAGTTAAAAATTGATTATCGCTTACTTGAGACATCACGGGAATCCAATTTAACATCTGAAGATCCACTCTTACTTTTTTTGTAACGATCAATTTACTGCGGAAATTAGAACAATTATTAAAGTGGAAATATATATTAGTGTTTGACAATATTTTTGTGCGTAAAACAATGTATTGCCTAGTTTACGGAATAATATATTGAACGAATACTTTCTTCGTTAAATTGTACTCTCTCATTGAATTATCCATATGAGAAACACTCTTTTTAGTATGTATTACGCAAATCGTTTGGCGAGTGTCGATATTATCGTATCATTTATTCCCAAAATACTTTGCCATTGTTTACTGTTATCTTTGTCCGTTGACACATATGATATTAAATAAAGATTTAAATTTAAAATTGGTGTGGAAAATCGACTTATTTTGTACAATATTGCTCGTCATACGAAAATCCAAAATAAAAATAATTTTATCTTACGAATACGAAACAGGTCAAAAATACGAAAACAACTTTATTTAAAAATTACTTAGTTATGTAGTTAGTTACAGGTTCTTTATAATTTTACCAGTTAAACACAAAAAATATGTATTTACCATTATGCGTGTAAGGTTTATTAAATATAAAATAACTTTTAAAAAACCGACTTAAAAAAGGTAGGTACTAAAAAGTAAAAACAATTAACTCAAAATAGGTGCCTGCTTATTTGCAATAAATAACTAAGTTTAATATTTTTGAAGTCGATGCCAGCACTGTCGACCAACATTCAATAATCCAATACCAGATTTTAAAAAGCAATAACTAAAGTAAAAAATAACCAGTAGCACCTATATTGAATCACGATCGACTTACTACAATCCGTTAAGGAGTTATATTATTCATCTTAATAACTCATCATGATACACTGACCTGGTCGATGGGGCAGTTATTTTGCAAAGTAAAAATTACCAGTAATAAATAACTTCAATTACCTTTGATTCATTAAGGATTTCCATAGTTCATTTCCGGACCTCATTATCATCAAATTTATATAGAACTACACTTATGGTACCCTCTTTCAAATAAAAAAGAAATCATCAAAATCGATTAACGAGATAAAGGATTATCACTGAACATACATAAAAAAAGATTCGGATGAATTGTGAACTTCCCCCTTTTTTGAAGTCGGTTAAAAAAAATAAATCTATTATATCGTACCTCAAACTTTACATAAAATAATTATACGTGCACAACCACCAAAATAAAAAAATCTGTATAAAGAGATATCGATAGTCGTCCTCAATTGGTATCTCTGTCTCGTTTTTGACAGAAGATAGAATGGCGCTGTCCAGTCTTCGTGTCTATGGTAGCAACAATATCCAATGTTGACTTAAATGCCAATAATTAAAAGTACGAAAATTAATTGTATATATAATAGTTTATATATATACACACACCATTAATTTCTACATCTATAAAACTTTATAACTACACGATATAAACATGAGGAAGACAATTTCCAAGTCAATCGAAAGTCTTGGCAAATAATGATGAACGATGAATATTACAAGCATGGGCGTGAAGAAGAATTGAGAAATACTTTTCAAATATTCCGGTAAAATAAGTCGGTAAATAGGTAGGTGCATTATATCGGAAAATAAGGAATGAACTAATGAGCGAAATATTCGAGCGCCGTATATACACGCGGGAATTGTTTCCGTCCGCAATCGTCGGCTGTTTCAAATATTCCAATCCATTATCTGTTTGTGCGTAATATTTCTTAGTTCTTTATTTCTTGTTACTCACTAATAGTACAGTCAAAAATGAATAAAATTCGGAGTGAAAACGATCTATATATCATATATATAATGTCAAAACCATGGTCTATACAAGTTTTCAGCTTTCCATCTTTCATTCCAAGGTTTAGCCTTTATTTCGCTTTATTTAACATTACTTCAGGCTGGACAAACTCAATGCCTACTCATTTAGCTTTGTTTGAGGCAAAATACCTTTCATTATGAACATTTCTACGTTACCGGTTATTGCGTTGTATGTATTAACATTTATTTTGAAATGCATCCTCATGGGACAACGACACACAAAAAGAAATATTTTAACAAGTAGTATTCATAATATCCTAACAAAACATTATGTATGAAAATGCGCAAAGCTCATGTCTGATTATTCAGACAACATGTAAAATTTAGAAATTTGCAAGTCCCTTTTCTTCATAAAATTATCAATTAAACATTTTATAAGAATAAAATACACATGTTTCTAAATTAGTAATATTTGATTGAAACCTGATAGGTTTTTTTAAACTAAGCAGATATTTTAGAATTCCAGATTCCGAACCATAAGTCTAAGCCCCAATTAAATAACTTTTAAGTATTATAAAGTTGACAAGTTTAAACCCACATACTGAACTGAAAACAAATTTTACTTTGCAATTATAAAGTTTTATATTTCAAATCTTTTAAGTTCGACTAAACCACATATTTTTATACACAAATTTTTAAAAAGAAATACCAACTCTTTTTTTTCAGCAAAAATGTTGGTTTTTTAGAATTTTATTA
Organism: Druceiella hillmani; assembly: GCA_039881145.1. Classification (NCBI taxonomy): domain Eukaryota; kingdom Metazoa; phylum Arthropoda; class Insecta; order Lepidoptera; family Hepialidae; genus Druceiella; species Druceiella hillmani. Next base: position 106,964,440 of record JAYKKI010000001.1, on the reverse strand, counting down.
TATACAGAAAATAATAAAATTTAATGAATTATGAATTATTCCTTAGAGCTGATATCGATATGTTGGAATTATATGAAATTTCCTCATTTTATGATTTTTAAGAAAATCTGTTGATAATAATTTTGATATTTCGAAATTTTATAAATAATAAATTAAATTTAAAAGATCAAAAAATGTAAACACACCGCTAGATTGATAATAATTATTTATTAAAAAAACTATAAGGGAAACAAAGAAAAATTTTATCTGATAGCTTATATAAAACCAACATACTGAGTATAGAAATCCCCCGTTCAAAGGTGGAATGGAATTTTAAGTGTTTTTTTTTATTTTAAAAATTGTTTTAAACATAAATACCATAGACATATTTATTTTAATGTTGACTTAATTATGCCCTTGCTATATACAGCTCATACATAAATAAATTACTATATAAAATAGATATAATTATAACAATACAAATTAAGCACATTGTCCCAATTCAAATTCAATCAATAAATAGTAAAATAATAAGATTAATTACAAATTAAGGATGTCTAATATAGATAGATTATGGTTAAAATTTTGAAGGTGAGCATAATTCCAATTTAAGCCTTTTCAAATAAATTTTGTGAAATAAAACCTTTAACTGGTACCAAACCTTTTATAAATTATCCATTTCAATGCCTCTTAAAATTTTTCTCAATTGCTCACACGCGCAAGAAATTATTTTTGTCGATCACCGGGAAACAAGGTTCGAAAATAAAATGCTCATTAAAAACAAAACACTCATTAAATAGACTTTATTCGTTATTTTTTTTCAAACAAAATATGAGAATATAAAACATATTTAAGAATTTCAAAATAAAATACACAGGAACTAAAATTAAAAAGATTTAATATCCGTGTTTATTTCAGTAGAAATATTTGTTATGTGCATAAATAGTATAGACATGTTTTAAAATGAAAATTTTCTCTGACAGTAGTCATGAATTTACAAAAAATCCATATTAATGTAATACAATTGAAACGTTTCCTCTATATTTGTTTGTTTGTTTTTATTTTAAGAAACTATGTATGTGTACGTAGTTTTATATAATATATATTTTATACTAAAAAATAGATTATATTTATCATTTACAGCAAGGGAGTAATGAACACAAATGCCAAAGAAAACGTTATACCCACGCACGAAAAACAGAATGCGCTGCTATTACTCTAATTTTGAGAAGTAGAAGAGTACGTTCCATTTAACTGTCAATTTCATGAGTTATTTTTTTAAGGAATTTTAGCCCAGAATATATCCACATATATATGCAGTGAATCGTAATGCACCAGAACAGAACAAATATTAATGCTCAGGTGCAGTAAGTTATGTTCAAAATAATGTTAAACCTATAGCAGCGTACAAACGCCAGTATGAAACAAAATGTTTATCAACAAATGTGATAATGATTCAGGGAAAATTGTTTTCCCGTTAATACCGATTTCATTTTTGGATAACGATTTTGTAAAATTTCATTTTATATATTTTTCACCTAAGGTTCATTCACCTAAGGTTAGTAACAAAATTATTAATGAGCGCTTTGAAATATCGGTGATGTAAATAAATTTATTGATACAATGACTACCCATTTCAAAAAAGTCTGATGATAATACTATTACACCTGATAATGTTTAAATACAATTTACTGTAAATTCATGGTTCTGATAAAATTTAAATACAATTTAATTGCCATGCATCGTGTCTTACGTTTAAGTAACGTAGAAAAGATTACAAAATATAATATTGAGTTTGAAACACCGTGAATATGAATTAAATTCTTTTAAATTTATACTATTAACATTCCAGAAGACAACGAGCATGTTGAGCCATTTAATCTGGAAAAAAACAATTCACAAAAATTCCAACAAATACATTCGATTTAATTAGAAGTGATGTTTATTTTGTGTAATATTTCTGGTTGGTAGAGGTAGATTAATAAATTTTCATGCCTAAGTATTTAGTCAGCATTGGAGATAGTGGGACATTACGTAAAGTCTCAGAATATCAGACACTCCTCACGTAATTTATAATTTATATTTGCCTTCCTCTGACCGTATTTGATATTTTTATTACGTTTTTAGTTAATTTGTCATTTAACTTTCATATATTTTCATAAACCTACAGCATCACCATAAATTGTGGAATAAACTAATATTTTAAGAATTCACAATCAATAGATTTAAGTAAGGAAGCTGTAATAAAATACATTTTCCATAATCTTGACACGTCTATTGTTTCATTTATTTTCATATTTCGTTCCATATACACTCTTTTGCAATTCAGATTTAATCTAAACTTATTGCCAATATACTGAAACGGAAACTATTTTTCTCTTGGAAACAACGTGGTGATGGCCTTTTGATATTATGTCGACATAAAAAAAATATTTTTATTAAGTGTATGAGCTTAACGTTTAATGCCCGGCTCTTTTCAATTTAAAATTTTTCAAATTCTAATAAAAAAACTATTATGTTAGTGGCTGTTGGTTTTTGCAGCATTTTTATTTACTTTAAAGTGTAAGGAAATCAATACAACCAATTCAATATATTATTAAGATTAATTTTGAAAATAAAGGAAGTACTACATAAGTTATTTCACGGAGAGGACAAAACATTTTACAATCTGATATAACATGCAGTAAATCTTTTCCATAATTCAAAATGGTAGCGAGTTTTGAATATTACGTATAACGCCGGAAAAGTATTTTCAGACTCGTACAAAATAGATTTCTTTAGTTGTCTACATCTTTGAAAATAATAGACGCGATTTAACTGAAGTAATTTGACTTGGAAGTTCTAATCGAATACTAATAATTTTTTCTGAATTTTCAAACTAACAGTTGAAAAGTTAAAAATGTAGGACAAAATTTGGAAAAATTTAAAGGTAGGGTCAAAAAGGCATGGGATAAAAAAGGGGTAGGTTTAAAAAATGGTAAATGAAACCTTGATAGCATATTAAAAACTTAAAGAGTGGTACTTCGCTTGAATCATGTGCGAAAAATCGCTCCCATTTTACATCTCAGCTGCCATATATTAAGAATATTCTATTTTTGAGGTTCCGTATTTGCCAATTGCCAACTAAAAAAGAACATATTTTAAAACGTTTTCCAGTAGTAAATTTTGCGCACTTTGGAAAAACTAAATAATTTTTATCAAGTAATATATTTATATAATTACATCAAATAAAACCGTCCAAATTCCAATCTAACTTGCGCATAAAAGGTTGCGTAACTCATTTGAAGTAAAATTACTTTTATTGAATATATTTAGCGTTAATTTTGTAGAAATTCATTATTAGCAATTAAATGAAACTACGTGATGTAGTATTATTTCTACCTTCTTTAAGTTCTTTACCACGACCTAGGTTTCATTGTATTACAACATCTAAGGCCATAAATACTTATAAAACCTAGTATGATTAAGTAAGAAGAACGTATATATTACAGTAAATATCGCAAAAAATGTAACACCTGGATTCATTATAATAGTTTTGACACAACCTTTGCGTAGACTTTTAAAAACCAGATTCTTTTTTCAAATGTTGTGCTCAGTAGTTTTTGAAACAGGGAGGGGAAGGGTGAACATATTTTTGCTTATTGTTCAGTACATTTCTGAAGGCATACTACATAAAAATTATGTTTTATTGCCTTATTATTAGCTCTACCTCACATTTTATAGGTAATTGAAAAACAGAATTGTGGTTTTTTTTTGTGCCCTTAATAAATATTTGATTAGAAGCTATTGCAGTTAACGCGGTTTAATTTACCATATCAAATTTCCAGAACCAACGTTAAGTGGTTTCTGAGAAAATTGGTTGCGATATACGAACAGACGAACAAGTAAATTATCTTGTAAAATTTCCGTTTCTTTATTTTGAGTAATGTAAGAAAATATAGGAGTGTAAAGTGCAACAAGTACACTTTTTAAGTACTAGTTTTACTCCGTTATCATATGTCCGTATAACATGTTCGATCATTTGTGCACAGTTTGCAGTAATCACATTGAAATTTGAAATGAATTTATTGAAACAATTAATTAACTATCTGTTGAATCGTATTTAATTTTTTTAATATTTAATAATATTAAATAATATATATATATATATATATATATATATATATATATATATATATATATCAAAAACATAAAAGTAGTTAATGTGTAAGATTCAATAAAATTAAAAGAATGATTTATTTTTAATTTTATTAGGGAAACAAATCAAAGTTGAAATCGCCTTTAATCTAGTAAAACAAGATATGTAATCAAATAGCGTAACTTTTTAAAACAAAATTAATGAACAAAATTAACTACAAGCATAATGGATACATTTAGACTAATACAGGTAAAATTATTTTTTTCGAAAAAACTGAATGGAGCATTCCTTTCAGGAAGACTTAAATGAGATTCACTTTATTAGTAATATGAAAATTGTGTTATTGGAAGCTGGTTGAACTAAAAAAATATTTTTTCTCTTCGAATTGATAGCTATTGATAAAAGTATGTACTTTGAAACTATAGCATTGCCGCTGTACCGCAGCGTGCGGATCCTCCTCTAGCCGATTGATTCTATAAAATATTTTCACGATGCTCTTACAGAATGTATCACGTGAAAAGAAATTTTATTTAAAGGAAGTTAGTACATCACTTGTTCATAAATTAAGGGCTATATTTCTAACGCAGGACTATATTTTTAATATTTTATTACCTATGTATTCAATGAAAAATAAATGGAAGTAAATGTAAGTTAGAATTCAAGATCCCAACAAAATTTCGCATGTCACAAATGATTCCGCATTTAACAACTCGCCATAATCGAGCTGACTGTCGAATCTTATGAAATGTATATTATCACCGTTCAGTGTAAACGTTATCAACAAGCAACAATTAGCAAAAAAATTGTTACCCCGCCATTCGCAACAATTACAATTTATTAAAATGTATTTTTGTATGGGTTATTATTAAATAAATGTCAACTGGAATATCGTACTCATAATACTTACTTAATACAACAAGATGGCAACCGAATGAAATACAAAATACTTTTAATGTTCGGTAATATATAAATGCTTTTATGAATAAATATACGCCCACATATTTGTAACACACATGAAAGCGATGCAATATATTGGAAACACAGTCTCATTGATAATCTAATATCTAGTCTCACAAACATTCCAGTTCACATTCAACACGTCTCCACTATCTAAACTTGGCAAAAAACAATTCGCTTGAAAGCGGCAAAAAACAATGTCGAACCCTTTCAGGGGTTTATTTGACATAAGTCGGTCGGAGGATTCCAGCGCCCAACCGAGTGAACACAATGAAATGAAGAATGGAACTATGTTTTATTTCGATCCACCGACGGACGTGAGGGAAACTCCGACGCGTGCGGCGTTATGGAGCGAAAATTTCCTTCGTTCGTTCGTTATTTTCGTATATATTGCATCTCCTTACTTACTGAAGGAAGGAAACATATGGAATATTATTCCTTAATTTTTCATCACGCCCATACTTGTAGTATTCATTGTCCCTTATTATACACCAAATTTTCGATTTACTTGTAAATCGTTTTCCTCGTGTTTCCGTCACTTGGTTTTAGATTAAGAGAGTTTAAATATCATTAATGCCAATTAAAATGGAGATGTTCAAATATATTTTGAGAATGTATGTATTAGGCCTTTAAATCGGCATTGGGGATAATACCACGTTACAACTTATTTTTCATTAGCAACGCAATTCCTAATTGATAATAGTGGAGTTTGAGCGTTTTGCGCTCCGTTCGCTGAGTATATTTGAATTTTGCTCATGTTACTTGGTTTTTTTTATTTTTTCTCTATTTTATTTAAGAAGAATCTTTTTATTATCAACTGTCAGTAAAATCTTTAATAGTTTGCTCAAAATTCTAATTTGTTGGATGTGTACGGGATAAATATTTTTTGGAGTACTCAATCTTGATAGATATTTTTTGCTTCATTAATTTTCACACTAGTTTACATCTAATATTCTTTTCTGACATATGCCAAAAGCATACCACAAGATTTTATTTGGGTAATATTTCATTATTAATTCTATAATCATTTATGAGAAAACACTAATATATAAATCTATGAAAAGTCGTTGCCGCGGTGTGTCGGTCTGATCACAAAGGATCTATGTAGGGTAAACTATTCAGTATTGATTCATAATTTTCACTGCACTCATTCTCACATATAATTTTATAAGCGTTCTACTTTTGTGATTAACGCTAAAGGTATACTGCAATATTTTATTTGGGTAACATTTAATTACTCATTTTAGTTCTGTGCGATTTATGCGCTAATAGATGAGTGTGGACTTATCCAAAGTTACTCAGTCTTGATTTATATTCTTCACTTCACTCATCGTCATATTTAATGTCTTGTCTGTTCTATTTTTTCGACTAACGCTAAAGGCATAGCGGTTATGTTTCATTACTAAGTTTATTTTTGCGACACTAGATGAGAATGTTCTAAATAGACAAACATCTAAGGAAACTAAATTCTTCGATGGTAAGCAACAATTTATTAACGAAATATTTCGGCGTCTTGTATTCAAAATAAATACATCTTTACCATTCGAAATTTATATTGTATTTAAAGGTAGGCATGTCTAATTAATAAATTATGCATTGAATTTTTTTTAATATTGATGCTTTTTTACAAAATTATTTATGCAAAATTACATATATTTACACTATGGTGTGTGTGATAAATTGCATAGAAAAACATTTCTTTTAATCACCGTCTTCAAAATTATGGAGAGCACAATGCGTTAAGTACCATTATATATTGCAGTCGAGCCATAAAATATTTAGTTTGATGTCTATATTAACTTATAACGACATTCGCGAATTACGTTGATGCCTTTTAACCGTTAATTGAATTAATTCACAGTCGTGTTACAAACTACTAAGATTAATCTCTCCATTAACTAAAAAACACTGGATTAATTTTTGGGATAGACCGAAAGTAACACTGCCCGTCTCCCGGCATCACCTCATTAATATTGTTATTCGTTACTCTCATACGCGTTTTAATAAAAACTTCAAAACGTATCACTCTGATCGAGTCAATAATTAAAAACATTGGTGTTGTTATATTTTGTCCTTTTACTTTAAATTTTTGTATAATACAGATTTACAAATGATATAATATAGAGGTTTACAGTAAAAATATTATTTATGGATTTAAATATAATGGTTGGACTAATAAGTTAATATTGAAAAATTACACTAATAATCTGTATTAAAATGGCATATTTGGAAATTAAATTAAAAAAGCCAAAATTTGTTATGTTAATCATTTATTTTTTAATGTACAGCTAAAGGATTACGACCTATTACGTATTTTAACAATATAAACTGGGATATATATATATATAACAGAATAATTTATTTATAGTCCGGTTATTTAGTTTATTTAAGTATAGTTGTTCGCGAGCTTGTGAAAATTCTGAAGGTTCATTGATGAAAACCTTGTGAAGGAAAAAAACACAGAATACACCCAATAAAGCGTCAGTGTCGCCGATAATACCATGTACGATACAATTATAGACGGAAATGTTTTATGAAGTTTTCAATATAATTATATGATTATAGTTATAATTTACCGCACTGAGACCTGTTTTAAGGTACAATTAATTGATATACGCTCAATTATACCTTGGCTCCTTCTCCAATGTAATTAAGTCTAGACGACCAAATGAAGGAAATGGCTGAATAAACTTAAGAAGCTCCGGCCATTATAACAATCCCAAACTTGTTTATTTACTAAATGGCCATTCCTAGTAAAACATATTTATTTTTTGAATTTTTTTTCACAACCTTGGACAGAAATGTAATTTTTTTAAATGCATTATTTGTTATAGTACTAAAAGACAGCAGTTATAAATTATATATTCACCCTCTTTTTACTCGTTCATATAAAAAAAATATTTTATCCCGACAAATGTTCATTACGCTTTTGAAGGGGAAGTTTCGTCTCAACTATGTTATGAAAATAATTATGTTACACATTTCTATTCCAAAAACCATTGCATCATTATATTATATTTATTTTCTATGGATTTTTATTACGAAAGTTTGCATCGGCACTAGATACAAATATTTTCTAAGGACAATATATTTGGAAACTTTTACTCACCAATGAACGGAATAATTAATAAAATATTATTTCACTTATGTTAATGTCAGTTATATCATTTGCTGTAAAATTTCTTAAATTTATCTGCATTCATTACAGGTTTGAAAACAAAACGTGCTATTTCCAATTTGGTTGCCTTGAAAGTTCCATAACAAAAATGTTAAAACACAATTTACCATTTTATCAAATTCATTTAACCTTTTCTTAAAAAAACCTAATTAAGGACATGTTTTGAAGGGAAATGTCGTGACCTACGGTAGCATCAGGCAAATAATTGAAAATTTTGTTTTCCTATTAAGTAAATTTTGTTTTCCTGTTAAGTAAAATTACAAGGGACCGAGTCACAATTTATAAAGTAGTTATAAGAATGCGTACTTTTATATTCCCAGCATTTATAAATTGATGGAAGTAAGACGAGTATTGTTGGGGGTTGGAGTTGTCTAAAATTTTAAAAATATTACAGTGTTCTTTTATTTATAAATATATGTATGCTTTATTAATCACATGGAAATGTATTTGTTTCATAAGTCATAATTTTGATTAAAACTGGACATTTTATTACAAAAATGTTTAAATGAAATAAGAATTATTGAGAATATATATATAAATATATATGTATGTATATATATATATATATATATATATATATATATATATATATATGTATATATATATGCATATATATCTTTTCACTTTTCAAATAGTCATTAAATAAATTTATAGAACTTACCAAGTGTCTTTTTAATTATAATTAACCTTTTTTCTTCATTGCCACAAAAAGATTGTAAGTCAAAAAGATGACAGTATTCATTGCACTAGTGAGTACTTTAAATATTTGTATTATTTAATTGTTGTACCTTAGTGTGTTACCATCAGTGTACAGTATTTTCATGAAGCCTCTGGTTGGAGCATTTGTTGGCATTTATTTCAGAAAAAAAATCAGAAATTTTAGATTTATAATATTTTGGTTTACGAAAGTATATTACTTAAAATCTATCAAGACTATATAACTACTGATTGACTTAAATTTAAAACTTCTTCATAAACACATTTTACGGAAAAAAGGCACAAACATTTTCAATTTATTTAATTATCCCAAAATTTATCTCCACTGGTATAAAAATAAATTAAAAACTGAAATACAAATTTAAAAACAGAATACGTAACAAAAGAAAATGTTTTTAATGAATAATTGTAGGTCGATTTTTAATACGATAAATAATTTTAATCAATAATTTAAGGTCAATTTTAATAAGGCCAAACTTTCCCGATTATATGTGAATATTGAACGTCGATAGAACACTTCGGATTTATTAATGAAATATTCAAATAATTTACAATATATTTCTATAAATTAAGGTAACACATCAAAACAACATTTTATTACAAAAATGTTTAAATGTGTGTTAAATCAAATACGCAACAATTTGTAGATAAACTTTATGAATGTATGGGGAAAGTGCTTAAATTTAAATTAATTCAGTTTATTTTAATTTCTCCGGACATTGTTAAAGGCACGTTTTTAAAAACTTGCAAGAAAAAATTAATCTACTGAAGTTTTCGTAATAGTTTCCAATTATTTATATATACTACCATGGTTTTATTGAAGAGTAACAAACGTGTTTATATCAAAGAGTATCAAAATGAAGTTAGAAATTTAAACTAACCCCACATCATCACAAACATTAAGTTAAAAAATATAAATACGATCATCAAAAAAGGTGGAATATTTAAGTACAAGCAAAATATACTTTTTCGAAATATTTTCTGATGTAACGTCTGTTAATAGTGATGTCCATCAATAACTTTGAAATATAAGTAACCTGTTATAAGTTATGAAGAAACTTATTTAAAAAAGTTTCTTCCCTTGTAATTCGTCGTTGGCCTTATTAAAAAAACTTACAATGATTTGAAGTTAATATGTAAGTTTATGTACATATATTAATTATTATCAATGAAATAATATTAAATATTTTTTTAAGATCGTACGTGACCTATAAATATACTTCGCTTTCGACGTTCTATATACCCAATATGGTTAGTTCCTATAATACTTTAATATGGTTAGGTTCCGGTTTCTAATTCTATAATCTAATATTCAATTTATTACAATATTGCTTGTTCTTTGTGGTTGCAGGGTTTTGCCCCGTATAGAATTGTCTTAATTTTGCTGCTACTGTTTACATAGATAAGTTACGTCTATACTATTTGTTGGACGTTAGCCATAAATATGCACTGTTCATGTTCGCCTTTAAAAATCATTGACAGAAAATGCTCTTCACAACTTTATTTGGTATATTATCACTATAATCATATGTTGCTTAAGTTTATCAATTATTGTTAACAAGAAGACATTTCTCTTGTAGCAATAAGTTATAATATATATATGTATATATATATATATATACACACACATATATATATATATATATATATATATATATATATCACACATACCATTTCAACCACCAAGAACACGAGGAAAAAGAATATTTTACAAATAATTTGTACTATGCGAATTGGAATTAGAGACATTTTCTTCATAAAAAATAACTTATCATCAGAAACATATTTAACCAGTACAAATTAAAATGTATTTTACCAGTTCTATTAAGAGTTGCAACATAGCCAAGCTTATTCATATCTCAACTACTAAAGCCAGACGTTACGTCCGGTATCGTCATTCTTTAGAATTTATATTATACTTATAATTATTTAATACCCTAAAACCTAGTCTATATAAGCTATATAAGCAAATAGATTTTCTTCGATTATTTAATACCCTAAAACCTAGTCTACGTAAACTATATAAGCAAATAGATTTTCTTCGATTTTTGCTAATTTATTGAAATTGTTTGTTGGTAGAAAAATAATTCTTATTAACAATTATGCTGAACAAAAGAAGGAATTCGGTGAATCCATATTATAATACGAATGATCAACTGATTGTGTGATTATTTTATGTAAGAAATCATTCTAAAGGTATTCATAAATAACCACACTTTCTGACTTGGTATTATTACGTATCGAATAAAAGCAAATATGATAAAAAGATTAGTAGATGAATGAATGTTTATTAGCCACATTTTTTTATTAAGTTTTACATGTTAATGAAAACAGCAATAAAACTAATATGATGCAAAAGTGAGCTTTGGGTGTTTTGTAAAATACATTTTTAGAAAAACAAGTAAAAATAGCAATAAATCAAGAAATTAAAAAAATCATCAATAATTGTTTAGTCATTGTTTATAGCTACACGAAAAACATGGTTAATTACATTTTAATTTTACGTATGTAATTAAAATCAAATAATCAAAACTTAAGTGAATTGTATACGTTGCCTTATTACAAATGTAGTCCTACCATATGTGCTCTAGGTTATGTGAAATATAATACACACCGTAAACAAACTTAAGTTCATTTTGATGTCTCAGTTACGTCAGCAGAAACATGTCACCTAAAATAAATAACGAGTGTTCAGCTCATGCATTCCCTGGCGTCGGTTGCGGAAATGAGAAAATAATTACACTTCCACCTGCATCTTACTTAAAAGAGACCCTTTACCATACGGCGCAGGTAGAGAACCGGAAACTTGACCCGTTGTTCTGCACATTTATGTAGGTTAGGTCTACCGGGGTTACGAGCGCCTAGTCTGTAAAAGACTAGTTCGGTTTCGAAAACAAATTACAAAGAACAAGTGGAAGTAACTTTATCGCAACTTTCACGTTATCAGTGTAAAACTAGATGTTTTGAAACTAATTTCAAAAATATTGTGCTCTACACAGGTTTGCTTAAAGCTGTGATTGAAATTTCGGACACCGCATTAAATTAAATGCTTTAACGCTCTATGTCACTTTTTCATCGAGAATCGGTAATAATTGAAAATTACTTTTATAAACACTGTAAATTTTCTAATTTAATGAAAAATGTGTCTGTTTGGAAAATATTCTTTTTTCTTAAAATTCCCAAGGAATGGCCTTATTTGGTTCTAGGGGCTACGCTACATTTCGATTTCTATCTTCCGTTCACGACTTGAAAATTACAGTTACGTTGTAATCGGATGAGTATTAAGCAGTAAAATTATTCCACTTGCTCTCTTACGATTATTGGATTAGATGGTAATTTTGCTTTTAATTGCTTTCAGATTATTTATTTCTGGTATTTCAATTAATTTTTTGGTATGTTCTTTTAATGAAGTTGAAATAAATACATTTTTGGGACATTTTCCCAAAAAATCGATTTAATTAGAGGATCCCGAGGTTTTGTTATAAAATAGGCAATTTCTATCCGGGTAAAATATTACATAAGAGACTTGATGTCACTTTGTTTCTTTATTTATACTTCAGTCCAAATCAACTAAACAGATTTAAGTAAAACTTCCACTAAAATAACACTGTTTCTTTATGCTTAGGAACTAATAAGAAATATATAAAAATTGTAAAACCTATCACAATAATTCCTCATTAATTTCAAGCTAAATATAAGTTACTTTAATCTCAATAAAGTGTAGTTTTTAGACGCAAATTTCATCGGTGGAAAAAGTCCCGTCGTATTATTAACAAATTTAAGTGGCATACCATCCTTTTTTGGAAAAATTATCTTCGTGAATTTTGTTATTGCTTTGAAATTTAAAGGCAAGAAGAATTCTATTAGAAAGTACAATGTGGATACAAGGACAGACGAATATAATGTATGATCAGTGCTTCTTAGATAAAATAATAAAAGAAAAAAATATTATAGGAAATAATTTTACTTTCTTTCTTCTAAAACCTTCAGACGGAAGCATCATAATATCTGCTGCTTTATAGATACTGGCACGTTAAGGAATCCGGGCCTTTAGTTAAAGTACCTGATTCAATACAGATATTCGTCGACGCCTATCTATTGTAAATATATTAAAAATGAAGCGGAAATGAACGTTGCCGGAAACAAAATCTCTTAATTCGACTTTCATGAATACAATTTCAAGAGGCCTTTTCCATGCGCATTAGTTTAAAAAATTTACACATTTTATTTTCGCTAGCTTTTAAGGATAATTCTTAAATTTCGTTTTAATTTCGGCGGCCCATGTTGCAAATATTAACGTTTTGCTTCCTTTTATATTAATATCGAGCAAAATAGGGGAACACGAAAAAAGCGAACGAGCTTCAGCTTCGCGCTTCTTCTAATCGGATTTTAAAGTCGCACGGTATGAGCTGAAGGTTGACAGACGTTTTTCAATATTATTGCTCATTATAATATTTTACGTGGATGTAAACCAAATAATAAATGACAAAATATTACTTTTTTTTGTCCCGACCAATAATTATTTATCAGGGTAGAAAAAGCTGTTATTGTTCCATGAACTATATGGTAGAAGTGGTATTTGATATTATTTATTTATTTTTACCTAATTAATTGTAATTAAATATATAACACATATTAAAGTAAGAAGTAGATATGGTCATGAAAAGCACGTCCTTCAGTGTTCACGAGTGTACCAGTCCAAATATCTATGTTGTATTAACGGGACATTATAATTTTATTACCTAGGAATAGTTATTTAGTTTATTGTATATTAATTAAAAAACCTTTGTTTTGGGCAAAATATTTCTGACATACCCTAGTTAACATTACAAATACAAAAGTATGTTAGTTCTTTTCATATCTCAAAGGAGTATATTATGTAAATATATATATATATATATATACATATATATATATATATATATATATATATATATATATATATATATATATATTTATATATATATTTATATATATAGTCCACGTGTTTGAGGACGTAATTACGCAAAGGTATAATGTATTTATATACACCAATAGATGCTACGTATGCATTAAATCGCACGATGAATTTTTCCGCCCGTACATACTTTAGCGAAATGGATATGGCCAGGTATGAAGTGTGGATTGGAGCGGGAAGGGTATATGCTTAAGTAAGCCACCCTAATGCGGGCAGATATGTGAAGGCAAATGGCGTTGTTCCTCGTCTTTTTCGTACTTTTCTTCCTCAATTTGTTTGCAGTTTACTCTGTTGTACGAATGTTAATTCTAGATTTTTTTGTCTTTGGATATAGAGAAATAGTATAACTAACTTTTCTTTCTATTTTCCTTATATGCTTTTTATTTGTATTTAAGAAAAAAAATATTTTGGGGAACATAACCAAAGTAAGAAGACTCAAAAATGTTGTTTAAGAATTGTTGTCTTATTAGGTATTTGTAGACTTAAAAGTATATATATATATATATATATATATATATATATATATATATATATATATATATATAACGCCGACCGGAGGACTAGAATGCGAACGCAATACGGTAGTTTAATAAAATAAGTCGATCTAAGGGTTGAAAAAGGCATCCATATGCTGGAATACAAAATTCGACTAAGTTTTAAACAAGCCCCGCTTTACTAGGAGTACAGTTGATCAGTGAATTTACATAAGACATGTCGACGGAATCTAATGTAACTCTATCTCTTTTTTCATGATCGACTGCCCATCTATCTTTAACTCTATCCCTTTATTGATGATCGACTGTCTGTCTATAATTTCAAAAGAGAACCACACTCTGAAAGAAATAATTGACAATTTCAAAGCTGACTTCGTTTTATACAGTATTCAGTCACAAATTTTGTTGATACCCAAATAGAAGAATATAGTTGCTATAGTCTCATTCATCAAATCAAATACATCCAGCAGCTACTAAGCAAAAACATAAGTGACGCCAATCCAAGCGGTATCCTTTTCGATCTCCATCTATGATTGCAGAAGGGAAACTGTCCATCTGAAGAAAACTATCCATACAGGAAAGCGGTGTGGTCGCTATTATATGCTGCAACTCTGAGTAGAAAAGACAACAAGTTTCCAGTAAGCTAAGTGAGTTTGTTACAATGGAAGATCCATTGTAAAAAAACTCAATGCAGTTAAAAGTATTTTAAAATATTTAAAAGAAGCCAAGGGGACTGAGATCACCTTGCAGGCACCACTGACTTAATAGACTGCAGCAACGCAGATTACGACGAAGATTATTACGAAGCAGTGTTCTCAGCAGATTGTGTATTCACTAAAGGAGCTACAAGGTTGAAACAGTTACTGTGTGCCTTTAGTGAGTTTAAACAAAAAGGCTCTATATGAATATCAATAACAAAAGTGCGATAAATATGATGAAAAAGTGATGAATTTCATGAAAACACTACAGATTTGAATCATGCATATACACATAATCGATATGCAGATACAAAATATGTTCACTACAGTTGTATCTAGAACAAAATTTGAATTTATAAAAGAAGGGATAGAATATCAGAATGAAATAAATATTGCGTGTATTCGCTAAATGTAACAATTTATAGAATATTATTGATTATTGAAAATTAATGATTGTTAGTAGTCTCCATAAATGTAATAATTCTTAGAATAATGTTAACAATCTGTCTGTATTCAACCTTATCCAATGATTAATTTCTCCTTTAATTGCATTGCTAACCGTAAAGTTTCTAACTTATTATAAGTATTGCCTGCTAATATTGTCTACATCACTATTGTGTACTATTTTATCATAAAGGAAATGGTGTTATAACTTCTAAATGTATTATAGACACATATCAACTGTAGCTTTGGTGCTAATATTTCATTACTACTGTTAAACGATGGTAAAATATATTTTATGCAATCTAAAATGCATTACCTTATGGTTCTTTAATTTTTGTTATAAAATATAATTGTGGACTTTCAAATGTGCTCAGGAAATTGAAACGAGGAACAATATTTGGGATCAGGAACAGAGATAATATTATATATATATATATATATATATATATATATATATATATATATATATATATATATATATATTTATATATATAAAAATAAGACTTATATAATTACAAACTCATGTAAATATAGAATAAGTGTTGTGTGACTTCAATGTAAAATATAAAATCAAAAATAAGCAAAATTAGATATTTATGTACGTAAATTTGAGAGAGCCGTTCCTGCAAAATTGTAATTTTGAATAGGCACATTATATTATTGCAGCTGATCTCAAATTGGTAACCAACAACTGTAAAAATTACTCTAATTAAAAAAAAATGTTAATGTGGTATGAATATATTAACAGACATTTAGTGAAAAGTAAAACATGACGTGTAAAATATTATTAAGGTAACGTGAAGAAAAATCTATGTAAGCTTACAGCAAGGACTCACAGTGCAATTTTAACCGGTATGGGAAACTTTCACCAGATTGAGTCTAATTAAGGAAAAGTATTAAAATATTTGTTTTAGAGTAACGTTGTCCCTTCTGTAGAACCACTGTAGTCTGTGGCGGAGGTTATATAAGCCGTAACCCAGTCACTTCATTTCCTCCCTTTTACTTATTGCTCGTTGATATTAAGAGTTGTATTGGCTATTCCAAATTCCGCATAAAAATATCTTTAAATTCGTCCACGCGGTTCCACCAACTCAATATGAATTCAACAGATCTTCCAATAAAGTTAATTACACCAAATTAATCTTTAAAAATAGATCTTTTTGTGGTATATCTCTTTCATTTTTATTCAAATGACTAAGCCCAAAAGTCTTTAAGTTTTATATGTAAGATATTTTAGTTTATTTTTACTTGAAAAGAAAACAAGGCACCCTTATAAAATCACTTCCATCTTTTTCAATGTGTTCGTTTATCCTAGTCGTTGTTTCTTTTTTAAGAAATCGTTTGATATATGAATTCTACTCACGCTTAGCAATTTTATTTTATTTCCTTCTTGTCAAGAAAACTGCATAAAACCTATCACCAAAAATATATACTCGTATTTTGATTTCAAATTAATTTACGAATTATTAAATAAAATCTACTAATTATACAAAATTGCATTTTGTACAGTTTTCTCATTATATATGGATGTGTAAATATGTCATGTGTTTTAGTCTCTGCTACCATAGCGAATTACATAATTACATAAATCTTAAGTGATGTTTCATTCTTTCCTAACGCATTAACTTTCAACGCGGGTAATCATTACTCATTTTCAAGGAGGTGGATTTATATGGAAATATTCTTTCGTAGCTCTCATATTGCAAATATGAAATGGGTTTAATTAGAGAAGATATAAAGTGGAAAATACGAATGTTTCGAGTGTTTTGCTTAATTCGTGACCTCTACTCAAGAGTAAAAATGAGAGTTGGTCGTATTGTCAGATTACAATCTCAATTCGAGGGTAACAGGATTATGTGAAATATTTTAAAACAGTCTTAACTTATTCACTCTAACATCCCTTCGAGCAGATTTCAACACTAAATGTTAATATTCCTTAATAGAAATGTAAGAGATATATTAAAAAGAATTTGGAAAATAAAAAATAATTTTGAAGTAATAAGACATGACGTTCCTGTAAAATGTCCAAATTTTGTATAAAAAATGGTTTACGTCTTTTAAAAAAAAACCCGTATTTTCCCCTCGATAAAATGAAATATCAAGTAATTTTCTTTTTGCTACCTCTATTGACGTAAATCGTCGGCAGGTGAAAAATGCGTCCTATATTAAAGTGATGCAGAGTCGCGTCCACGCTTTCTGACAATGCGCTTGCATGCTTCGATATTGAAATGTTCGCAGGCGAATAGCCCAGGCGACGTAAAATGCGGTTGGAATTTTTCTTGGCGACGCGTCTAGTCTCGTTGCAAGGAATGCTGCAATAATGTATATAGATATATGTATATATACATATATACATATATACACACATATATATATATATATATATATATATATATATATATATATATATATATATATATATATATATATATACATAGAGAACCAAGTGCTCCTTTCGCCCTTCGAATTTGTCGTTACTGAGATGTCATGTTCCACTGAATCTTTGACACTACATTAATTGATAAAATTATAATTAAAAAATGCCATTTGAACTTCATTAACTTGTTTCTTTTTTTTTACAACGAAAATAAACTTCTGAACTATTTGACGTAGACACATGAAATTTATACAGCATCTTTATCGCTAATCCATAAATAGTTAAGGCGAATTTTAGACAAGATGGAATAGATAAAGTGGAATATTTTGATAATCAAATATGAAATCGAAAAAAAAATTAAAACGTGAAACCTCTATAAAATATGCACATTCATCATATTTCTGCATTATTTTCTGTTTCAAAACTTAAAGACTGAAAAATTTCTGAAGACTTCTAAAAACTCACATGAATGGCATTCCATTTTAATAACGAATTTATAGAATTTGTTTTCATACATTTTGTACTGTAAGTACAGTTGTAAATAGCTCGAATCATTAAAATATATACAATCAGGGAGATTTACTTATAATTGTTAACTGAATATAACAATTAGCTTTACCGTTCCTTTCTCTAATTTGTTATTATATAGAGTTTCAAAAATTTATTGGCATTACTTTAATTAAATTTGAATATTGTTAAACACTTTTGACCATCCGGCTAATAACAACGATATTTTCTTTTCACTAGCATTTATCATCAATATTTCGAAGATAAAAAAAAATAAATATTTTCCAAAATTTTTTAAAAACTTTTTTATAGAAGTTCATTACAAAGATATATTCCCGAATTTCCTTTACTTAGAATCCCTCTGGAAGGTTGCGATAAAGAACAATTTTGATTCTAAATATAACCCCCTAAAAAGAATTCTGAGTGGAAGAAACTAGTTTAAATTTTATGCGCTATATATTTGAAGCGCTAGTGTGTCTAATTTAGGTAAATTTCAATATACCAAGTTAAGTGATTTATAAGTCAAAACAAAGATACATATATATATATATATATATATATATATATATATATATATATTAATATTAATAACCATTTTCGTCGTTATCTTACTTAAGAGTGTAAACAAATATTTTACTTAGGGTGTAAATCTGATTAGGACCTAATCGTTTGTTTACAACTATGCCTAGATTATGCCAATTTATTTTAACTTACAAGAATCATGGTTCTAGGTTCCGATATTGAATATCATAGAATTTTAAGTATTTAGCATAGTAAGTACATCAGTTAATAAAAAAAATACTAAAAACCATTGTTTCGAGTTCCTGCAACAGACAATTACCTTTTTCTTATATGGAAACCTGTTGATATTCTCACATGCTTTTCCATTCTTTTATGAGCATGTTTGAATATTTTGTCCATGTTTTAGCCCTACACATTTCCATACGCGAGATAAAGGTAAATGGTCTCCGTAATTCCAAAAAATATAATTTTTATTTTAAAGAGATGATACAATGGCAAGTACTTACGTCCTACTTAAATGACTATAACTGAACAACTTGTATAGGCTCGCAGGCCTTTTATATTTGTTTTTATCTCTAAAATTATCTTATGCAGTTCCGATGGGTGGTGTCGTTATTAGGGTGATCCCGGAGTTAACCTCTTCTTTATCTGTGTCGTTCGTGGGTCTGTTCCTTTGACTACCCCTACGCAGTCTGAAGTTCATCTTAAGTTTTTTATAGATGATCTTATAGACGGTTATTATTATTGATGAGGATATCATTATTCCTAATATCCAGTTTAATATTTCTTGCTTAGAAGTTTGCTCATTGTGGATTTTCAATAGTGCATAGAGTATTAATTATTATAGGATAATTGTTTTCTGCTGGTTTTTCTTCATACTGGAACACTTCTATATTAGTGTTGCTTTCACTGTATGTACAATCTTGCGTGTTGTGTAGGAGTGATCCTTTGACCCCAGATTCTGTGTGGTCGCATATATCTTGTATCTTCGTCTTCATATTGATGCCACAAGTGGTTGGTTATTTTCTCCTTGATATGATATGGGCAGATGACCGATAGTTTCTCGCACATGTTCTCCCTTTTTATAACACTAAATATATACAAGTTTTAACTGTCTCTGAAGTACAAATGTTTTGAGTACATTCTTTTAATTTATACACTTGTTCATATCGTATCAAATATTGTTCTTTAACTGTGTTTGAAATTATGCAAAAATTATTTTGTTTAGAGATGATAGGTAAAATATATTTAGTGTAATATTTATTTTTTGATAGGATTGTGATAGGTAATTGGAATATTATCATATTAGAGGATATTTCTACATTTGGAGATATTTGGGATACGAGTGCTAACAAGTCTCTAGGCAAGTTTATGATTTCCGGTATTTTAGAAATGCTTCGTTCTAAATGCAATTGCGATATAATAGAGGGGTGTAGTATACAATGTTATGCAAATACGTATGCTTCATTTATGCTGAGGCATACTTCATTTGATCTCTCCTATGTAAAAGTTATGTCATTATATTTTCCTTTTTATATATTACGATCAAAATTGTATTAATTGGTTGTGACACATTATAAATTTGTTGCTTTACTTCATTTAACATATCAGAGGTTATACTGAATTTATTTTCTATTTCTATTATTGCTAAGTCCCCATTGAGGCATTGGATTCTGGCGGAGGCCCTAGAATATGTATTTCGTTCATATGTATTTTTCTATCTTTTCCTTTGGAATAAAATAATATTTTGTTACGAGGTAGCAATTTGTCCATTATAAGCACTTTTCTTTTTATTTCTGCTGTCGCTTGTTATGTGAAATTCATTCTCTATCTTTTATTTAAATCTTTTAAGTTTATCCATTTACTACGGGGGTTTCTCTTTAAGGTTTCTCTTTTTGTAGTTTCTAATCTTTTTTGTATGTCTAATAAATAGTTAGATGGTATATTGTTATTACTCGATAAGTTAATTTCACGAAGAAAGTGTAATTCGTTAGATGTTCTTTTGTTTTATTAAGAAACCATGGTCTGAATCGTCAGTATTACTATGAATCGTGGCTTGGTCTGAATTATGGTTCAACTCTATACGTGACAGCGCATCTGCTACATAATTATTCTTTCGTTTTTTATGTTTAATTTTATAGTCGTATTCCTGTAATTTTAATCGCCATCGCGTTAGTTTAAAATTCGGTTCTTTAAGTTTCGAAACCCATATTAAAGGTTGATGATCTGTTTCTAGGATGAAGCATCTACTGTATATGTATGGTATAAACCGTGTTAAAGCATATAATATACCTAATAATCTTTCCGTGACATTATATTTTTGCTCTGTTTCGTTTAATGTCCGTGATGCGAAAGCTATGGGTTTGTCTTCCTGAGATAACACTGCGCCTAATGCCATACCGCTTGCATCTGACGTTATCGTAAATAATTGATCAAAGTCAGCAGACGGGAATGGAAATATGTAAGCTAAAACTGGTGGGTTGGTTATCATTCGTTTAGTTCTCTCGAACGCTTCGTCGAATCGCGCGTCTTGTTTTATCTTAGTTCCCTTTTTTGTTAATTCTGTAATCGGTTTTAAGAACTTCGAGAGGTCGGGTAAGAATTTTCGATAATACGATACTAATCTTAAGAAGGACCTTATCTCCTTTATGGTTTTTGGTTTGGGGAAGTTTTGTATTGCTTTATTTTTTTGGGACAGAGTTTTAATCCTTCTCCAGTTAATATATGCCCTAAAAATTTCACGGAAGTTTGGAAAAATTTACACTTAGTCTGATTTATTTGTAAATTATATTGATTTAACGTTTCTAATACGGCTTTTAAACGTTTATAATGTTCATTTTTGTTAGGCGCATAGATTATGACATCGTCTAAATATATTAAACAATAACCAGCTTCTAAATGCGTTCTGAGAATATTGTTCACAATTCTCTGAAAGGTAGACGGGGCTGTTTTTAGGCCAAAGAACATTCTAGTATATTCATAATGTCCGTCGGGTGAAAGTCCGTCGGGTGAGAGAAATCAGTAAATTCTATTCATTCTGGGTGCATTTTAATTTGACAGTACCCCGCTGTTAATTCGAGAGTTGTGAAATATTCGGCTCCGTTTAATTTGGAAAAAATGTCTTCTACATTTGGCGAAGGAAATTTATCGTCCCAATCTATTCGTTGAGCTTAAGATAATCTGTTACTAATCTCCATTTAGGGGCGTGTTCTTCTTCTACGTGTTTAGAAACTACATGTGCTGGACTAGACCAAGGCGAGTCTGACGGTCTTATTATTTTATTTCTTAACATTTCTTGTATTTGGCGCGTGATCTCTCTACGTCGAGACTCCGGTAGTCGATACAGTCGTTGGTATATCGGTTCATTTCGTAGTAGCGTTATGCGATGTTGTATCTTATCGAAACTTGTTTCGTGAACTGTGTCGGCGAACGTGTCACTATGTTGATGTAGTATTTCGTTTAGGGATAAAGCGTTGTTTGTTATATGGAATAAGGGAATGATACAGTCGTCCGTTGTAATTATATTCTGTTGTGGTTTAATCGTTATATTTAATTTGGACAGGGCATCCCAACCGAGTAAGTAATCGTATTTATTGGAAAATTCGAATATAAAAAATTATAATGGCGTAGTATTAGGTTCAAATACCTTATCGAAGTTATCTTTCCTTGGGGTTTAGTGGCTTTGTGGGCCGTTTGTACTGTAAATAGTTCATCGGTATATTTCGCTGTGCCTTATGTCATATAATGTTTAGCTAGTCGCGGTTGGATAAATGAACTGACCCTAAACGGGCACTCGCTGTGTCTATTAACATGTGTCTGTCGTCTGGTAAAACATTATTTGGGAGTTGATAGTGGTTAATTTGGTTCAAGGTTATTTGGACTCGTCCTCTTTCTCTTCTAATTAAACATTTTCGTCTTCTTTACAGACATCGACATTTAATTTTATTTCCTCATAGTGATTGTCGTCATTGTCGTTTTGATTATAATAGTGTTGGTACATTTGATTATAGAATTCAATAAAATGTTGTTCTTCCGGCGTGTTAGTATCAATCTTAAATACTCTTTGAGGCGCAGTCCTCATAGTTACGTCCGTGTTTTGATTTATTTGTCTTAATTTTTGTGAAAATAAAGATGGTGGGTATGTATGCTCTTGTCGTGGAATTGGTGGGGTAAATGATTTATTTTGTTGTGAGTAACGCGGTGATTGAATAGGCGTTTGCACGGGTTTTTGATAAAATGTGTATCGCGGCGATTGAAAAGATGTTTGTACTGGTTTTTGCAAAAATGGATATCGCGGTCTCTGTTGGTTTCGATACGGAATGATTTTCGGTTGGTTTATCGATTATTATGCGGTTTATCCTGCCTTTTTATAATTCTATAACCATCACGATCGAGTCTTCTATCCCTTTCCCATACTACTTCATATCTTTCCGTTCTAAATATATTATAAAATTCAGGCGGCAAACATTTTAATAACGTTTGTCTGGCTAACGGCTCTAATACTAATTTCATTCCTTTTAGAGTATTCTCACTTTGTATGATGATACTATTTAGCTCATGCATAAAAGATATGAGTCTATCGTCCTTTGGTTTTAAATTTTATATTTCCCCTATTAAATCTTCTATTTGGATTTTGTATATTCCAAATCTCTTAGTGAGGACTTCTTTTATTCCTTCCTATGAGAAATTTGAACTCTCTCCATATACTGTCCATGCGGCTTTGCCGGTCAGTTTCGAGAGAATTATATTATTTTTTGTCTGTTCATCCCTAGGGGTTACAGATAAAAAGTTTTCTACAGCCCTTATAAATCCTACTAGCACTCGTTCACCTCCTTCTCTACTATAGACGGGAATGGGAACATGTCGTGTGTCTAGTCTATCGGATAATGGTACTTATACTACCCCTGCATCAGTACCATTTTAAGAATGGAACAGTTGATAGTCTATGGACAATATTTGATATAAATGATCAAGTACTTATAGTACAAAATATAGTACAAAATATAGTAGTATAAAAATTAGTACAAAATATAAACAAGAATTATAAGCATGAGGAGGATGCCCTTCATCGGGATGACTTTGAGACAGTGGCATGCCTATTGACTCTGATGGCTTCTTGTTGCTACGTAGCGTCGTGTGTTTAACCGGTGCTCGCCTTGCAAGAAGAAGTCTTAACTTTACTTGATTTGTAGGTGAGGTTCAGACGAAGAAAACGTTTCTGGAGAGGTCTTCTTGATGCCTGCCCTACGTTGGGCGCCAGTTAAAGTTAAAGGCTCTCCGTAATTAAAAAAAATATAATTTTTATTTTAAAGAGATGTTACAATAGCAAGTACTTATGTCCTACTTAAATTACTATATCTGAACAACTTGTATTGGCTCGCAGGCCTTTTATATTTGTTTTATCTCTAAAATTATCTTATGCAGTTCCGATGCGTGGTGTCGTTATCAGGGTGACCCCGAGTTAACCTCTTCTTTATCTGTGTCCTTCGTGGGTCTGTTCCTTTGACTCGCGTATAATTCAATACACTTGGATTTTCTAAATGCTCTTCTTTATACAAAGGTAAAATAATGGCCAAAATTTATTAATATGGCACTATACCCAAATGGAATTACCCATAGTAAAAACTCTAGTACTGCAAATTACCCATACTTAGCCACTCACCAATAATGTCATCATCTCCTACAACCTTAATAACATACATTTTTTATTATTTTTTCAATTATCAACAATTAATAAATTTGAAATCACATATTTTAATTTATATTAAAGTGTGATCTATTTTAAAAAGAATGCACTAAAATGTCATGGGCTCATCTTTGTTCTTGTATTTAAATTTTTCATATGATATACGTAAATATATATATATATGTATATATATATATATTTATATATATATATACATTTATATATATACACATATATATACGTATATATATATATATATATATATATATTTATATGTATATAAAAAATTTTATTTATATTGCATTCTTTTTTTGATAGACCTCTTAAATCCTTATTTTGTTAGTTTTTTTAACTATAAAGTAAAAAAATAACTTTATTCTTTTTATATTTTTTGAGGTTTATCTTTATTTTCTAAGGTATGTTTTATTTCCGAAATACCATTGAAATACGTTGACTTTAATAATACGAAATGTGAACAAAACGCTCTGATTCAAATCACGTCTATATATCATGAATATCTTTCCGAATGTCGTATATTTTTTCCTAACGAGGAAAACTTTTATAATAGAATAAAGTTTAGGTATATTATTTTAGTATTTGCATTAGGTATATTATTTCATTTAACAATCGATTTTATAAACAAGACGTTTATAAAAATTTAACCAAAATTGGAGTCAAATAGAAGTTTGTATATATAAATGTATTATAGAAAAATAAAAGTTTGTATCAATAGACATAGTAAATTTTTAATATTTTCTTTTCCCGAATATTATGAGAACCATATAAAATACTAAATAATGAAAAAATATTCATTTGTAGTATTACTTAATACAATTTAAGAAAATAATATGTAAGTAATAATATCAGCAAAAAATTAAACACGACTACGATATCAGGTAATTAAATTGAAAATATTTAACAAAAATATTGTGGAGACTTATATTTAGAAGTCTCCACAATATTCCACTACAATACAAAAAACTCGTAGACGTAATTCAATTTGAGCTTAAATTTATTGGTTTAGACAAAATGGGAACATAATTACGAAATCGGTAAATATGGAACTAAATTTCAAAATTATCGAGTTAAAAAGCCGTACAAACGTATCAAAAAAGAAAAAGAAATGAATTTCGATCGCTCTTCGACTTAATAAATTTGCACCGAGATTCACCGACTCTTTATTTCTAAATATTAATTATGAGGTGAAATTGTCGGTGGGCGCATTGTCGTACAAGATGTTAATGAGTTTGTTATTCCTTATCTAATGAATTATTACACCGCTGATTTATTACACTGATTTCGATTTTCATTTAAATTTTCTTTTCCCTGTCGACGTTTTGTGTTCTTCGTTTTTTCCTATTATATTACACCGAAAACGCATTCGTGAAAAAATATCAGAATAAAAATTTATATACTTTAACTAAATGAAGTTATTGAAAATAAAATTATGCAAAATAATATTTAAACACTGACGAATATTCTCGATCAGTAAAAATATGAAATTTTTACAAATAAATACTTCACATTAGTGATGTAATGAATAATTTTTACACATTTGCGAATGTGAATGCGAATGTACGGCACCGGTATGCGCGAATGCGAATGCGAATATACGGCACCGGCATGTGCCAATACGAATGCGAATGCGAATACCGCCCTTTCAAATCAGACGTCATTTGACGATGACAATAAGAGTACTGCCAGCATAAAAATGTCTCGTAGAGCTAAACTTTTTTACACACTTCAGAGAATCAGACTGCAAAGTCTTTGATAGCTTTAATTTTTTTATTTTATTTTCAGCTGCTCAAATGTTATTATTAGCCGGTAAACATTTTTCTTTTAATTAGTAAGAAAAATTAATATCTTGAAAGAGCTATTTACTTTATTATAATAAAAACTTAATATGTGCCTTAAAAGGCAGTATCTTTTCATTACAAGAAATGAATAATCTAAAATTGATTTACTTATACACAGATTTGTCTATATATTACAGGTAACCTATTCGTAAAAATATTAAATTATTGGGTTAATGAAGTTTAAATTTTTAGATTAAACTTGAGTACAAAAAACACAAGAACTACGAATTAAAATGGCGATACGTCTCGACAAATTTACTCTGACTCATTATAAAGAAATTATATTCTGGTGAGGCCGCGGTCAGTTGAGTACCGCAGGAAACTGGGGATTTTCAATTTAATTCGGTTCGAAACGTCAATCGTTTGTTTAAATAATGACTATTAATATTACAATTTCTATACGAATTTTTAATCACAATTGTAATATTATTATATTTAATTTGTATATTTTCTTTTCAAAATATTCGTATGAGTAAGGTACAATTTATCAAATAGAAACTTTGTGTTTATTATAAAAAAACTAATTTTCTTTTTGTTTACAGAACATACCGCATTTTTTTCAATAACAATTTTTTTAAATAAAGTCATTGTGATTTTGTCGTCATATTTTTTGTGCATATTTTTCATATTTTTCGACACGAAAATTACATTGCAAGCATATTCGAAAAATACTTGCATTATTTTTGGGAATATCAATGCGAATGTGTTTGTTAAATAGTATGCGAATATTCAGAAATCCAAATACAAATATGAATATTCCTTAAAGTTTATTCGGATAGAAATGTTTTTTGAAAGAAAACTGTGGTTCCATTTTTCGTTCTTCACTTTTAAACCCCATTTGCAAAATATTAGGCTGCAATCTGATTAGTTTATAACGTTTTCAATTTTTTTCCAGCAGATACTTGTCAATCGTTTTTGATGAAATCAAGGGGAGTTCATTATGGAAACAACACTAGTTTTTAATTTACGTACAGATTCTACAGGATAAAGAGTTATTGAAAATCGGACCAAATTATATTTTATATAACTTTCTTGAATTAAGGGCCTATTTTAGATGCCAAAGCAGATTTTAGCAGTAATCTGCCATCATGTGTACGTCATTTCACCATTTTTACATTTGACCATGCTCTTCACTATAACCTCCAAGAGTATTAGGAAATCGATCCGAATGAGAATGTAATGAACTTTAATACTCATGTTATACCCTAAATCTCTCAAATTACACAGCATGTGCTTTTGAACATGTGCTAATCGTAGACAGTTTTCTGATTTATGATTCCCAAGAAAATTTTAGTACAAAAGATTTTCACGTTCTATTTTCGAGCTCGTTCATAGATTCGAAAAAATTTGGATCTTTTGTCGGCTGTCTAATCTGTGGCCTAGGAATTTTTTTCGACAGGTAAGCAAAATATTCACCATCTTTGTTAAGGGCCTTAACAAATCGTTTTATTATGCCGAGTTTAATATGAAACGGTAGCAATATATTTCTATTTCAATTCACAAAATTTGGATTTATTAAATTTTGATTTCCTATAACTAGTAACGCCCTTGATGGTCACAATTTTTGAGTCCAACGTTTCTTCTTATTGCAGCTGTTCCACAGACATATGAAACACGGATATTTAATAAAACGTACTTGTTGCTTTAAAAGAAAATTAACTTTTTTCAAATCTGCAGAAATATTCCAGCTATGATTTTCTTACTCCACTTTTTCCAACACTAGAGAAATACTTCTATATTCTTCTGTAATGGAAGTTGAATGTTCTGTAGAAATAAAGTCATATTTATTCCTGTTGTATAATACTATACACTTCATAAATCTCATACTGCAATCGAAAAAAGACCCCAATCACTTGATTCGTATTTTTATTAGCCCATTTTTTGCATAAGATCTCGAACGTCTTTCGAGTAAATTAAAGTCCCTTCAGTAGCAAAATATAGTAGCAAATATTTTTCTCAAGCATAATGAAATATAAGTTTTATATATGGCGTGAGTAATTTTTTTGTTTTAGATAAGATGCTAAAACTTCAGAAAACTCTTTCGATAAATTTTAACTTTACTAATATATAATTTAAGTCGTCTAAATCACTTTGATTAAATGGTTGTGGATCCATTACTTGACTAGATATGAAATCAGAGTTCGAGTCATTTTTTGTTCTTTACTTCCCACGTTGTCTGCTTTAAAATAAATTGATGATGTCGATGATACTGGCACTGGAGATTTAATACATTGTGGAAGAGGTAACTGAGTAGAAAGCAACGTCTTATATGATCACTTATACTAGTTTGCCGAGTTTACACAAGTAACGTTTACCCCAGAAAATAACAATCGCCATGATAATTTCGAGGTTCCTGCCAAATCATTGTTGTTCCAGATTTGAGAGCGGATCTTTTCCCATTTGACCGTTGTCGCACAAATATAACGAAACTCCAAAGCAGTTAAAATATGCAGTTTTAACGAAGTCCGTGATAAATTTTTGATACTTGTAAAAGTATATTATATAATAAGATTTCTACTCAAAAACCGATATAATAAAGTATGATGCTGATGAGACGTGCATATCAAGGTAGTCGTAAGAGTTTTGTAATCTTGATAAGCTTGTACTATTTAAGTTAAAAAACTCAAACGCATCCCCAAGTTGTAAAGACCTTTCCTTGAAAGAAATTTTTCCAAAATTTATAAATGGAAATATGAAACTTGGCAAATTATTTTTTCAAACCATGGTAATACATATTATATTCATAATATGTATTACAACAATAATATTAATTTTATAAATTTTGACATTAAATTATTACCAATACAGAAATTAGACGGAAATGTTATTAACATAATTGGCGAAAAAGGAGTTAATGCGATTGGAATGAACTTTGAATACAGCATATATTACGAATGTTGAATGTAGCGTATATAAAATATAGATGATATTTGTTCTTAGTATTATCTTAACAATGGGACAAACAGCTAAAAAGCAACTTTCCCGAAAGTTGCAAAATGGTAATTAATTAGAAAATATTTTTATTCTAATTTTATTCTAATATTTTTATTTTATATTTAAAGTTTTCCCTGGTGTGACCTAATCCCCTAGTGTTACATACCACTTATATTGCAATTGTAGAAATTTGAGTGTTTGTTACCAAATAACTCTGCAACCAAGTAACAGATCACTATCAATTTTCGCGTTATATATTTCCTGTAGCGGAGTAAGAAATAGATGTATTTACTATAAGCATCGAAAACGTCGGACAATAATATCGCCAAACTCTATTTTCCCATTTGTTACCCAATCACGTCAAAACGGCAGGCAGATTTTCATAAAATTGTTTACGCAAATAATTTTTTGTTACACAATTCCCTAAAATTATCTGGCGAAAAAATCAAAATGTTGATAATGAGGGTTTATCGATTAAAAATGAAACCAAACTTAATTACATAACAAATAATAAAGGGTGAACTGGGAAAAATTTAAGAATCTGGCATAAAACAGTGCGCATTGAAGAAACTTCGTGGAAGCCCTACGTTTTTAAATAATACTACTTAACATAAAATACTATTTTTTTTAAGAAATGTCCCTATATTTACAAAAAGTACCTATGCTAGATACCGATTACGTTAAAGAAATTAATGTTGGTCTTTGAAGGCTTTTAAACTATAGGTCATTACATATACATCTATCTAGTCACTACTCATGGAATATTTATGAAATGTTGTTCAACTATAATGCTTATTCACGTATGTATGTATATACGTGAATAAGCATAACACTTAAAAAAACATCTCATGAACATTTAATAGGCAAGAGAACGTAAAATATCAACTCCTATATGCGTTAAGTATATAGAGACTTTCCCTTTAATGGAACATTTTCGTTCGCACATAAATGTTACCAGCACTCTTAAATGAATTAAGCTATACTTAAATAAATATTAATTTTTTTTGTGGAAATTTTTACAATCAATTATTCTTCTCAGAAATTGTCGAAATAATTTAAAAGCGGTGTGACGAAAAAATTGTACCGAACATATATTTTCACTGCAAATATGTGAAAAATTATTTCTGAAAAGAGGATTAAAGAAAAAATCACGAAATATATTTCTCTAAAAATGTAAATAAACTTGAAAAAACTTTAGTCTTCGTCTTGTGTTTTCCCTTGTTGAGAAAATCTGGGGAAAATCTGGCCAAAGGTTTTCAATATCTTGTAAATTAATTGTTTATGTACGGTATTTAGCTACAAGTAATGTAGTAATTTAAATCAACAATAATAATAATAAGGAAAAATTGAATATATTTGGCGTTAATTTTGTAGAAATTCATTGTTCATCATTAAATGGAGCTACGTGATGTAATATTATTTCCACTTTCTTTATTTCTTTACCACGACCTAGATTTCGTTGTATTACAACATCTTCAGGTGGGCTATTAGCAAAGATATTTGTTAATAGCCCACGTAGTTTCATTTATCATGAATAAGGATAAAAATTATGAAGATGATATTAGCCTGATTTTCTTTCAATTTCCTCTCATTTAAAGACACCTTTAGACAATAAGTTTTTTCATGGCTGTCAGGTTTTACTGTGATTCGTCAACTTGTCTTATTTGGACAGACAGCTCCAGGTAAATTTACTAGATTAAAAGTGCTCTTTAGTTTATATAAAAAATTATTCTGTGTATATATATCATACCTTTTCCATAATTAATCAAGAACAAACAAATCGCCAATTAACACTCAAACTTGACACTACGTTCAAGAAACTATGTCATAAGTTACCTTTGAGTCGTGAACACCAATCTCAACTTAGTTGCACCATTTTAAATCATGAAGCATTTTCTTTAACGAATGTCAACATCGGTGATAAAAAAACATTGCAATTTTGTATCCTGATCAACCTTTTAAACTATAAATATTCTAATAAAGGTTTATAATAGTTATTAAATATCCTTATATTTTCTCGGCATAGCAATTCCTGGTGAATTTACTAAATTTGCATAGCCTCTCGGGTGTGTGTTTCATTTATCGACTAGTGCACCAACCTGGGGTTTTGATGATAGAACTCATTATAATTCGGATTATCTTATAAGTTATCGACTTTTAATAGAGCTTTTTGATTCCCTTTGGTCGGTCTGTATGTGTATATATATGATGGTACGACAGTGCTACAGATCGTAATTTTTGACTGATTTGATGATTTTTTCTAATAAATTTTTTGCCGTCGATTGGCCATTTCTCAAAATAGAAGCCTATTAATTTTTTCAATGACTAGTCATTGCAAAAATTAATAGGACAAAAATTAATAGTACAATTTAATTTTGTTAAATATTTTTTTTCCAAAACTAACGGCCAATATATGTTGAATCACAGTATGACAGTGCCGCAAACAATTGACAGAGAGAAAGCTTTAACAGTATAGATCGATGTTTTATATACAGTCCAAAACCATAGTTACGTTAACGATATCAATTCTTAATGCTGATACCAGATTCGTGGCTGTAAAAAATATTGGGATTCAATTGAGAGAGAATTCATTGGAAAGTTCTTTTAAAAGGAAATTGAGGACTAAACGTAAAGCTTCGAAATGACGTTAAGTTTCGAAATGATTTTCTTTGCAACAACATAAGATACTTCGCGAACACAAATTCCAACCGTGATTTTGTCGTCACGCCTGGTGGACTCACCCGCGTACATTTCAATATCGACAAAGACACGAAGACATGTGCATTCTCATGACGTTGCACATCGTGAGAATGCGTGGTTGCTGCTCTGTGTCATTTAAATCTGGGATTCTCACCTGTCGACTCTTTATGCTAATATGGATGATATATTTACTAATAGACTTTATATGCTAGTACATTTTATCTTTTGCTTCTTTATCTATATGAAAATAGACGAAAACATGTATAAGTTTAAATCCGAAATGTGAATAAACCAGATGATTTTCGATTGCGAAGTCTTTATATATATTCCCGTCTTAATTTATTAGATATATTTTATACTTTATTTTTAACGCATTAGGTAGAGAAGAAGATATTTAAAAACTAAGTAATTCATTCACTCTCGAAAGTTATTATTCGTTTCAACTTTTCACATATCTAATGCAAAAATTATTTTGCTGCGTATGTAATTGTAACTTTGAACAACATTATTTCAAAATGTATAATGATGGATTAGTTAGAAAATATGATAAGGCTTTATAAAATTAAATAATCACTTCTTAAGTATTTCAATTTCAAATAAACATATGGAATATCTGATTTAATATATTAATCGATAAATTACGACGCATTAAAAAGAATAACTGTGAAGTTCTTAAAGTTTCCCATGCTCAGTTTGTATAAACCAAAGTGTAACTTTTCAAATTTATCGCCGAATGTATGTTATATTATTTACATTATAACGTGAGTACTAGAGCTGAGATAAGCGATTTTGAGTTTTATGTGGATAAGAAAGTAATTTTTGCGATGTTTTGCACTTATTTAGATTTCTGATAAGATCACAAAATAAACAATTACAATTTCAAATGTAGGATGCATGGATTTTTATTTTAGAACCGGTTGAAATCAGCATAAATTTGTACTTAAATTCTTTCTTAATTAGTAACACTCCATTACGATGGCGGTTTACAACAGAATATATAGATCATTTATGTCAAGCTTTTAATTGATAAATAGGAATTTGAGTTAGAAAAAGAGATTACAAAAACTTATTTTTTGCCAGTGGAAACAGCGAACACATTACTTAGTCCTTACTTACCAGATCTACGCAAATGACTTGTTATTTAGTTCCGAAAATAATTGGTATTAAAAAAATTTAAATATTATCACGCTTTAAGTGTTTAGTGGTCTCAAGTAAATAATTCATAAAGTTAGTTGTCGATAGAGAAGTATATAAAATTTATTTCTAATTATATAAATTAAAAAACTCTACAATTTCAGATGGAATATTTTTTGTAGATAGAAATAAGACAGACTTTTTTATCGAATATATGTTGTAATATAAAAAACTAGTTCAGTTGTAAACGCTAATACTTAAAGGTATTGAATACATTAATGAAAAGAAAATCGAATAAATTTTGTCCTGAAGTTGCGTTTTAAGGAAAACTAATCCAAAGTGAAAATGTCCCGAAAAAGAACCAATGTCGATTCATATTACTTTAAATGCGAATTTTTGCTGTTTTATTTATTTTCTTTATATGGACATTATATATTTGATTTTTGTAAACAGCAGTCAATACTTAACAGTAATTAAATTATAATATGAAAGAATTACTTCGTTTACGACCAATTTTTTATTTCGCAGTCGATAAGTTTACTGCAAACCCCTAGATTTCGAACAAAATTCTGAACTTACTATTTTTAATAAAATATTTTGTCCAAAAATTTCCTTAGAATTTAGGCACCGAAAAGTGCTAAGTTTTTCTTGCTTGGAACGGGACAAGAAACGATACCTTTTCTAAGTTTTAAAAGAGTTTGAGTGTATCCAATTTATACTTTTATAATAGTATAATTTTACCATTTAGTTGAAATTCAAAAGGAATTTTTGGAGTGTTGTATGAAAAGATAATTTTTAGACGGATTCGATACTATACCTACCGTAAAATAATCATATAAATGAAGTATCCATTTAAAAGTATCGAGTATTTAAATAAAAAAAATGTATTCTCTACTGAAAGGTATTGATATTGTTTCCCTGGCTCAAACAGTGTAGGGACAGATATTTTTCAAACTGTAATTTTTAACATCTGTATAACGTGGACCCTTGATTTATTGATTTATTTAAGCTAGTTCAATATTTTTGTCTATAATATATATATATATATATATATATATATATATATATATATATATGTGTACACATATATATATATATATATATATATACATATATGTGTGTGTGTATAGCTGTCTCTTAGTTCATATGGATAATGCACGAATGAACACCGGTGTCAGAGCACCGCTACGGCGGTTGTGCGACTTGTACATTAAAGAGATGTGTCAACATCTCTTTAATGTACGAGCCCCCAACCGCCGTAGCGGTGTTCTGATACCGGCGTTTAGTCGTGCATTATCGACATGAACTAAGAGACAGCTACGAGTTAGTTTGGGAGTTCGAATTTCTATCTGTCTCAGTAAATATGAACAGTCATAATTACCTTGGCAGATGTTGAAAAAACTCATTAATATATGATTATAATGAACATCTATGATATTCGGCTTCAAATATATATTTTTTAAGTAATACTTTATACGATGATTTACAGCCACAAAATTTTTGTATATTCTCAATACTGTCAGAATAAGTGGCGTATAGTGGATGCTCCAGACAACAATAGCGTATTCAACTTGTGATCTTACCAGAGCGTTGTACAAGGTTAAGGATGTTTCAGCGTTTTTAAAGGTTTTGGCTGTTATAATAAGAAGGCAAGCATTCTATAGGCCTTAGATACAATCAGCTCAATATGCAAATCAAAATCCAGTTTACTATCGAAAATGACACCAAAGTTTGCACTTCGAGTAACTTAATTTGTTCACTTCAAAGTAAACATAAAATCTATCGAGATCAACTCGCATATTCGAACAGTCATGGGTGTCTTTCACAAGAGTTAGTAGTTTTAGATCGTCTGCCCACATTACAAAATTACTATTTCCGAAATAGATACTTACATCGTTAATAAATTTAAAAAAAGAAAGGGCCTTATATAGACCCCTGTGGTACATCAAAAAATCGCTTGGACATATGGCGATAAAAAGCCATTTACTTTAATTGTTTGCTGCCTATTAGTTAAATATGAAATAAATCATCTAAGCAGATTGCCCATGATACCGTTAAATGCCAGTTTTCAGATCAATATTAAGTGATCAACCTTGTCAAATGCTCTCTTGAAATCTGTATATATCACGTCGACCTGCTGTCCGGAATCCAATGACTCGAACAAGTAGTGAGAGTAAAGATCTACCACGAACAAAGCCGTGTCGTTAAGGAATAATGCAATTATGAAGTATCGGATACACTCGCCCATATACTGGTCTCTCTAAAACTTTGGTAAGTGCTAATAAAATTGATATGGTTCTATATTTAACTGTGTTTTGTTTAGATCCACTTCTATACACAGGTGTTGTATGGGCCTTTTTCCAATATGCATGAACACTTATTAAATAAGAGAGTTAAAGAATACATATGGTATCTGTGGTATATTTGAAGAAGGCTGGTTCAATTCTGTCTGGTGCTGACCCTTTATACAAATTTAATTACTTATGAGTCTATTGATTTATTTAATAAAAAAATGTCTCAACTGTCAAATAATAATTCTATAATAATAGCCTTCAATTACTTAAATTGAATGATATGTATCATTAATTGTATTACTTTGCCACTGTTTGACTTATTTTCATTTTTAGATTATTTAATGGAATTTGAATTAATTTGGTTCTTACTTATTTCGATGCTTTTTTATTTGATTATATTTAATGTCATTTTATTTCAATTGAATATAATATTACTTCCTCTGATATAGTTTGATTAGATTTAATTATATTTGTTTTATTTTAGCCTAATTAATATGATTCGGTTTACCCAGTAAAATTTATCTTAGTTTATGTAATAATGTTACATTTATTGTGTTGGTTTATATTAAATTAAATTTCTTTTTAATGCAATGTTACCAAAGGCTATGTTGTAACCAATAATAGTTGGCCGTGTCATAAAGAATAATATGTTAAAGCGATAAAACGATTCGATTATATTTAAATGTAATTATGATAGTACAGTTTACTTGCTAAATATGCTAAAACAAAATTAAAATTAAAAATTATATCCACATTAGTCTGCGTAATTGGTTTTAAAATATAATTAATCAAAATAAATAACATGATAATGAAACTAAGGGAATAATGCTGCAATGAACATCATATGAAGGCATGTTCATTGCATTTGAAACTAACATAGTAGTTTTATTTCAGCCATATAGTATACGGTTCAAATTTTCTTTAACAAAGACCGATAATTAATATTTTGCATAAGAAAGGAACTGACGTTTTGTCAATTATTATTTTGTTTGTATCCACGTAAAATATAAAAATGTGCAATAATATTGAAGAGCATTTGTCGCCCGACAGACTATAAAATTTGATTAGAAAAAGCGCGAAGGTAAAAGTTGTTCGTCTTTTCCGTCTCCTAATATTTCATTTGGTATGAACACAAAAGGAAGTTAAACGTTATAATACTCACAATGCGTACTAAATAGGAGATTCTGTTTCCGGTAGCGTTAATTTCCGCTCCTTTTTTAATAATCAACTATATGCATATGTACAACAGATAGGCAACGGAGAATAAGTGAATTGATCCTTGTGTTTTAACCAGAAGTCCGATTTTATTTAATAGTACCAAGTTTTTGTAGAATAATACATTACCCACCTCCCGTTTAAATGTCTAACAAGGTAAACCAAAGCGAATATATTATCAAAAAATTTCATTTTATTAATTTTGCTATATTTTATCTAGGGGTATGTAGCTAAAGATCACAGAAGGTGTTTCAATTGCACACCCCACTAATTTCTAATTTATCACCGACTAGTGCACCAGCCTCCAGTTTTATCGACGAAATAAATTATAATTTAGGTAATTGTACATATAATAATTTTTTACTATTAGTTTTTAGAAATGAAATATCTTGTATGATATGCGAAAATATATAATGAACAAAATTTGCCTCTCAGAATTAAGATGCGTCTACATTCCTTTGTTAAGCGCATAGCAGGTATAAAACGAATAAGACCTATAGCGTGGTCGCAATTTTTGACCAATTTTGGTGGTTCTTTTACCTATCGATTGTTTAACTCTCAGAATGGAAGCATATTGATTGTCACTTATATGTGGTTTTAATTTTTATAAACATTTTTCTAAATCAATTTTATATTTTTCTACATTTTAAGTTTTTCTTACTCGGCGACTGTCTCGGCTTCAATTTTGTGCCGGATATTCTTGTCCATTATCTCTGCTCGTTGCCATTTTAAGTTTCTTTTTTAAAATTTTTCTCAAAGTTCTTGTAGTATATTATTAGATATCATAGTATAATTACGCTTAATTTTATTATGTACTATTCAAGGATTACATTTCTCTGTAATGTTTAGCAATAATATGACATTACCTGAAACTATGATCCATAAAATATAATTATTTTAAGCTATGACATTTTTCTTCCTTGTCAGAACTACAGTCTGGTGCAGGCCAAGGTTTTCCCAATCTGCTCCCTCTAGGCAGTACGACTTGATGCAAGGTTTCTTCACCTGTTAACTCCCAAATTTTTTTTCATGAAATTAAAATTTTATCCCAATTCTATTAAAATTCTGTAAGTGCAAGAAGTCGATATGTATGTAGGCGTAGGGAAATTCTATCATTTATACATAATTTCTTTCTCCATTTAAGTAACATATAGCGGATGAGCTCAATAAAGTTGTTCGTATTAAATTTGCGTCGAGATTCGCCGATTCTTCATCATCTCCATATGTTACTTATGAGTGTACGCTCGGAGGCAGACGCGTAGTCTTACGAGACGCTCACAAGGCATGCGTTATTGAATAAATCTCCGACACGACACCGAGTTACTAAGCCAATGTCATTTTTAATTTAATTTTTCTTTCGCTGTCGACGTCATTTTATTCATTTCTCCTCGT
The DNA here is from genome assembly GCA_039881145.1 of Druceiella hillmani. Taxonomy (NCBI): domain Eukaryota; kingdom Metazoa; phylum Arthropoda; class Insecta; order Lepidoptera; family Hepialidae; genus Druceiella; species Druceiella hillmani. The sequence goes on along the minus strand of JAYKKI010000001.1, from coordinate 106,926,261 downwards.
ATTAGAAGGGAAAGCAAATCGTGCCAAAAGCATAAACTTTATACAGGTATAAACTATTAAAATATTTTGAAATGAATGGCAAAAAACAAAACCATCATAACTTCGTCACGCTTTTTCTACGTCTGCGTATGCGTATGTTATTGCATTAAACTCTGCAATTAATTCCGATCGCACGAAATTTTCCAGCAATATGCAGTACACATAATAGTTTTTTTCCGATATACAAAAAGAGACTACAATTTTTCAATGTTCCTAAATTTCAAACTTCTACGTCAAACAATCTTTTCGAAGAATGGCTTTGACAAATGAAGAGACCGTTTCACGAAGAAACAGGCGGACACATGTATAAGGTTTTCGTTTTTATCTTTTAATGGATGGAAACTTGGGGAGAAGAAGATTCATGATAATAATATATTCGAACCAATAATATTCATTAAAAATTTAAACCAAGAAAATCTAAAAGACCACCGAATAATAATAACAGAACATACATATAACTTTTCTGTAACTATATTTGGAGCTTACACTAAGTCAAGTACAGTTGGATGACTGAGCGTTTACAAAAGACGTTCCTACGGTATCTGTACCTGAAACGGTGTGGTTATTTTTCTTTTCCATTTTCTACTGATTTCCTCCTATTTTCTACAGATTTCCTTTCTTTATAACTAAAAGAGATATTGCGCCTATGAAATGTATCCTTCAACTCGTAAAAGGGAAAATCCTATGCTTTAAATTCTTTGATTCTTCCAACCCGATAATTTTCTGCTCTCATGCATTCATCACTTTTTGCTGCAGCACACTCTAGAACCGAATAACAGCGAAATTCTCCAATATATTGCGGTATTCAACTGCTAAATCACCTGTTCGCGATCGCACCAGAGTTAGAATTAAAGTAAATTTGATTTAAAGTAGTTTTAGATTTAGAATTAAAGAAAATTTGCAAAGAATGAATTAAAGTTAATTTGTAAAATATGTTTTCTTGGGTAACGACGTACTTTTTTTTTCATGAAAATTGTGTTTTCAAATCTAAGCCATAAATTTTAATTTTAATTATTTATGGTTACGAATAGATTACAATAATATGTAAATAAATGTGTGCGTTAAATAATAAAAAAATAATAAATAAATATATTATAAATTAGAATTAATACATTGATAAAAAAATTAATAATTCACTTTGGTTGCGAATTGTACCAGATAGATTGTTCTACTGATATTAAAATAAATGTTCTTTAGAATTTACTAAAATGCTACATTTAAAAAATCACCCACATATTGCACTCGATACCTTGCACTTTCATTTTGGCTTATAGGCAATAAACGATACATATATTAACTACGATAGCTATATGCTGTGACGTGTGGGGAAACCTGCTTCAAAACAAAGGAATAACAAGTGCTCAGCCCCTAACTCCTCGAGCAGGTCGCTCCGTCGCAAATGAGAAAATAATTTCCACGTTCCTCTTGCGCCTTCTTTAGGTACGACTCTTATTGTACATAAAGGAGGCGATATGTTGCTTGGTTGATAAGACACCTTCGACCAATTTATTTTACGTAATACTGGATTGCGTATTGGTTCTTTTAAATTGATTTGTACCTACTATTAAACAATAATATTATTCTCGAAAGTTGACGATTTTCGGTTCATAAATAAATTTGTCTGCGGAAACTTTGAGCAATTTAATGATTAATAACCATTATATACCCAAATATACCAAACTGAATAAAGTCTTATGGAAATACTGAGAGGAAAAATATAATAGAGCAGCATGAAATGTTTGCTAGAAGAGCACAGCACATCATACGCTCTACCCACGAAATATTCCTTCATGAGAACGTTCCATAATAATTTTGAGACACATCTCTTCGATTTCTGACTAAATTTATATCATTCCCAAAATGAGAAACTCGATCAATAATTCGATTTAACCCTGTCAAATGTAAGCTACATCAGTTTTACTGATTCGGTAAACAAATATAACGGTGGACAAACATCACACATCTTGCAAACAGGTTGCATCATTGTTATACATAAATTTGTAAAAAAATTACCCTCTAGTCTATAATCGAGACGTTTTAGAATTTCGTTCCCCAAAAGGAAGATTTTTGATGAGACCTCATTTCATATACCTTTAAAAGGGATGCCAGAAAAACTTATTTCAATTTTTTACTAGACACTGGACTAATATTCTGGCTATCATAAATGTCTTATCCAACAGTATAACATATACCTACGTACCAATTAAAACTAAGGATAAGAAATAACGATACATACCGATACAGTATAACATATACCGATAAATAAAATAAATAACGATAAAGTATAACATATACCTACATACCAATTAAAACTAAGGATAGGAAATTAAAACTAAGGATATTTTTATTTAAGATTCACTTTGATTATTTCTTATGTACTTGTATATACATTTTCCTCATTGAACTTACGTAACAATACATATTCAAAGCATATCTGTACGGCTTCAGTATTCCGTGAATGCGTCTTACTTAGAGTGAAACAATACTTATTGCATTAGGAAATGCCCTCCAAATACCTAGAATTCACATCTGGCTTTGAGTCAGAAAATAAATATAATTTTATGTCCACATACGTTCGTTCGGAAAATTAGAACCTTGTCGCGAAGGCAAATCCAAACTGTAGCTTTACATCGTTACGCCTGGTTGCCTCCTCTGCAAATATTCTAATACCGGAAGCGATATGACGAGGTGTAGGGAGATCAAGCATACGCTGTATGTAGTCACTTTGATCTAAAGTGCATACTGTTTTTGTTAGCTGAATATCCGTTATCGACTGTCGACGTGCTTTTTTCTAGGATAAGTTCAAATATTGCAACATGGCAGTAAATAGATTCTTTGTTATTGCCTCTCTTAAGCGTGTTTACACAAAGATTTAAATGAGATATACAGCCCAAGGCGAATATAATATAAATAATGTACTAAAATTAAAATCACGAGCAACTATAAAAATAAAAGTTTAAATGTTTTAAACACCTATATTAATCAAGGTTCGAAATCTGCGTATGTTTACAGTATCAATTGTCAATGGTCAACGTCTTGGTAAGTGTTAATGTATAAAATTGTCCATTAAAGCGTGCCTTATACTTGAAACGTCTCTCTCTCTCTCTTACAACAACTTCTCGTCACAACGCACCCGCCGCAACTCGGCTCGTCAAATGTAATACATGGAGATGTTGAAGTTAGTTGATACATACACAAATTTAACTTAGCAACTTTATTAAGCTCGTGCACGATGCGTAAAGATCTACTATATGATCAAATTGTATAATGGCGAACAATATGGTGTACTGTAATTATTTCACGCCAATTTTTTTTTAATGAAAATGCCTATTTTCACATTTCATAAGCATACTTCTAATACTCCTGTGACCCTGAAGTTACTTATTACTTGGTATATAGTACAGCTGCTATTCACACTTTAAACTACTTTCATTTATTATGCATTTTTGCTTTTGAATATCCAAGATTACGTATTGTTCATGTTTTTGAAGAAAAGTAATTACTATTTCTTATATTTTGCTTTTCCATACCTTAAAAATATTAAAAATTATAAATCATGTATCCCTTATAAAATCACGTATCCGTATCCTTACATATCCGTATCCTCACATATCCGTATCCTCCGTATCCTCGCGTCATAGTTGTTTTTTTTTCGAAACCACTTGATGTAGAAACGTAAAAGTTGGCATAGTAATGACACGTGTTAACTCGCACATCTATTAATAGCTAAAACAATAAAAGTATTAATAGCTAAAACTCAAAAATATTTCAATGAAATTTATAGTTTAGGATATAGCTACAAATTGAATACTCTTTTGTTTTGTAATTTCATATGGGATATCGTTTGAACGTACTAATAATAAGTTTAAATGTGCAAAATTAATTTTTTTTACAATTGAAATATATACTGAAACATATGCAAAAATATGTCTCTCCTTAATTTTCAAAAATTCGAATTACAAAATTACAAAAAAATTATTTTTAAACTCTAACAATTATCCAGAATCTCGTATTTTTCTCAGTATACATCATGTTTTCAAGCCTTTGAAAAATATTATTAGATAATGTATAAATATATTTGTAAATAGATTGATCCAAACACTATACACCCTAATAGATTATTCCAAACACTATACACCCATAAATGTCTACACGCGGCTAAATGTGTAGAGAAGTGTACGGAAATGTGTACGGAGTGCAAGTCTATTAATGCTTGACAGGTTATAATTTTTCCTTAGTTATTTTATATCAAATGTTTGATAATGTGAAATACAATATGCGTATTGCTAATAAGGATGATAATGAAGACAAATTAATAATAATGGAGAATAGAATTATTCCAGGTTTTTTAAGCCTAGACGATATTCCTCTAAAGATGGATCTGGGTATCATAAAAATAACTAACGTATTAAAATATAGAAAAATGTAAAAAAGGGCAGAATCCCCAATTCTTTTTCTTAATTATATAGCTTAATCACAATAACTTGTGTGCAATTATCTTGTGTACTTAAAATATATTACACATAGGGAATAGGAAAATATATTATACATCGGAAATTAGACCGTTATAGCATCTTTAAACAGAATACTAGAAATATGAAACACACTTTTAATAAGGAATTTCGTCTCCGTTATAGATTGAAGTCACATAACTTCTTGTTCGCGTAGCTTTTGCCTTATTTACAGCCATTCAATTTCTGGTAATATTTTCTTATACTATTTACGTAGTTTTTGCCTTATTTACTGCCATATAATTTCTGGCAATATTTTCTTAATAATTAATTTTATTTAAATACAAGAGATAAATGAGAATTATTCAATATTGAATAGTTACTCAAACTTATTCAAGATTGGAGTAAAAATTCAATATTTAAACTAAAAATTTGGGATCATATTCAATTTTGTCTATGTTTTATCGAGTCATTATTGCTTCCTTTATCCAGTCCTTTCTTTCCAATTACCATTTCATATTATTTCTATTATTTTTGACTATTATGGTCCAAAAAACTAAACCGCTTAAAACATAATCCTTATTTTAAATTTGGTGATAATCTCCTAACTGCGTGATATAAATTAGTATAACTAGAACATGACAAGAATAATTCATTATATGCTGACAAAAATGAACGTATTAAAAAACTAAAACCTGACTGCAGGTGAAATCTTCCATTTTATACATAGCTTAAACCTACTTATTTTGTTGACCATATAAGCTAAAGATTGAAAAAAAAATCAGCTTAAAAGTATGTACCAAGGACTGCAATTCAAAATTATGTTGGCCCACTTGAAAATTAATTTAAAGATATGTTCATTTAAAATCAAGTAATTTGGAAAACACGTGTAAAATGTATTATGTTTAGGTAGTAAAAAGTAAGCCAATATTGATAAACAGTTTAATAAAATGGTTTTCACCCTTAAATCTTAATGTCAGTATGTATGCATTCCTCATAATTGAACATTTACTCGCATTTAAAAGGTTTACTTATGTGCAAAAGCAAATGCATATATAGGCGAACTGATTTCTCCGCAATTTCGTTCTTAATTAAGTTATTTATTTTGCTTAAACCTATAACCAGAATATAAGGAGAAGTGAATATTCAACCTCAACATTCAGGCCGTTTGAGGAACAGAATTACAAAACCAAGAAAATGTTAAATTCCATTGAAAAAGTTGATTTCACAGAAAATGTTAAGTTCCAACGAAATAATATTAAGGCAACCATAGTGTTGATTTTTATAAAATCTCATCAGGTATTTTTCGTCCTAGCGGAACGTTGCGCGCAGATTTAATAATGTCGCTTATATGAAATTCGGGCGGACTTTTCGCTGTCTCCATATATTATACTCAAAAGGACGCACGTGTGGTAGGAGCGCGCTCCTAGTCGCGTTAGACGGCACGAGTATCGCGATATGCGCTATTGGATGATTTGGTATGAATGATTTCACTAAACGAGATACGGTATCCCTTTCCACTTTATTTGCAACCCCGATGGCCGTCAGCGTCGTTTGGATTGACTATCGTTTCGTTTGCGTATTATAACAGTAGTGATTTATTGATTATTTTATTAAGCTGTATTGATATTGGGAACTTGAGAGTTTTTAACCAGAATTAAATAAGGATGAATAATTATTATAAAACTTCTTCTTTTATTCACACTGAACTATTTTCTAATATTTTTCTTTCTATTTTCAGGATTTCCTTGACTATGTAGTTATACATTTTTCTTTAATTTTATCCATAGTTTTTCTACCTTTCCCTTATTCCCGATTTCATATAAGTATTTAAAATTTAATTTTCTGGATACGCAGGTAAGCTATTGAATATTATAGTAGTATTTTATTCCTGTAAATGCAAAATTTGCTCCTTTTTTACATTCTATTTGTTTAGCAGCCATTTATTCGTTTTGAATTTTGAATTCGAGATTTTTTTTAAATGACTAATATTCTTGTGATATAGGAAACTTGTTCATCGATTAGAAGGCTCTGAAAGATTTATATTTATGTGTGTGTATTTTCAGACAGTAAAAAAAGAGAATTTGAAAATAACAGTCCTTTACGAACCTATTCCGATTATCTGTCACTAACCCATTACTCTGTAACGGTTGGCAAGGAATACATAATAACAGTTAGAGAGATGTTTATATATATTCTGCAAACCGCTTTTAATAATATTAAGAAAAAAAACGTTTTTCATATAAACTTGACATATACGATTTTTTGGTCAATGTTAATTGTGTATTAGATAGCCTGAAAAATCACGTAAAACTGAATGGTATTGGTACCATTATAATCTATAGTAGCGGTTGAATACCCAGCAACCATATTCTTACGAAATAACTTATATTTTAAAATAAAATGATTATATCAAAAATATTACGTTCATTTAAAAATATATTGGAATCACATATACTCATATACTAAAGCACTAAATTATGGGTAAAATAGTTACGACAGAGGACAAATGACCAAAGATTTTCGCCTTGCAATGGAGGTTTCCGGTTGATATTAAACCGTTGTTTTATTTAAATTTCTACCATCTAATCAAAGATAAGATTTTTTAATTTTCCTTTTCTCAAAGAGGACCTTTTAGCTGGAACTTATTTTCGTATACCTTCAAAAAGATATGAGGGAAAATGGTTTCGATTTTTCAACGACTTTTGATTGTTTCACTTCATACGAACCTATATATAGATATCTATATCTCATCAAAGGCATTAATGTGAAAAATGTGTCAAGTTCGATTATGAGGAAATTTAAACTAAAATTACATTTCTTCTAGATTTCTATTACTAAGCAAAGATTATAATTTAATTATCGTAAAATCTTATTTCATATGAATATTCTATAAATTATATCAAATTTAATAAAATCAAAATACGAAATATATTCCACCTCGATAATTTAGAAAATTAACGCCATTCGGAGTGAAATAATGCTAACTGCCTTAAACAATACTACTACAAGTAAATTGGTACTCATATATGGCACTATTTCGAAAAAATAAGTAGCATGTTACGTTCGAGTATATCGTGCAGCATTCGCGCCGAAAAATGAGAATAAGTTGTGAAGGCAAAATCCAACTGTACTTTTTCACTCATAAATATACCAATCAAATTTCCTGTTATCATATTTCCTTATATTTAGTTGGCATAAATATTCCTGCCAAGTTTTTTATATTTTTGTGACTAATTTGCTGAATTTTATTCTTTAATCGATTGTCTTTTTTCAAATGGTTCAACGAGCCAACAAAAAGTGAAAAAATAGTATGACAAAAACAAAAAAATATTTTATAACAAAATTTTATAAATAGCATGTAATACCAGTTCCCGTTTAATAAAATGTGAAAATTATTCTCCACCCATCTTCCTATTGGCCTAGTTTTTTGGCCTTACTTAATGTTATTATATCTCCTGCAGTCTCTTTGTTTACAGGTCTTAAATTATCTATAATTTAATATATTTTTTTTGACCCTCACTACTCCAAGTGTGCTTTTAACGACCATCGTTTTTTGGTTTATTATTTTTTAGTAAAAAAAATTATTTAAGTAACTTCAATATTAGTAGTTAAATGTTATTTTAGACTTGGATGTCAGGTATTTAAAGACAAAATATGACGAGAATACATTGAAATTATGAATAATACAGAAAGTATTAAATAGAGAAAGTATTAATAGAGAAAGTAATGAATTCTATTAAAAAATTCACTGCGCAATAAAGCTTAGTGTTTTTTTATTCGGGCAAAATATAGCGTGCGGTTTAATAATATTACTCTTATTAGATTCAATCAGAAATCCGCCGACTCTTCACCGTCTCTACATATTAATTACTTTCGAGGGGATGCGTCGTAGCGAGCGTGTAGTCGCACTAGACGCTACGAGTTTCTAGGCACGCGTTATTAGATGATTTTTTGCGGCAGTGCTCACTAAATTGCTTACGGAATACGTTCCAATTTTATTTGCGACTCCAAATGCCACAGCGTCATTTTGTCTGCGTATTATCTATCACTTTACCTTGTGAAGTATTCTATTGCATTATACATTACATATCCGTAGTTATTTATTGACAGTTATGATGGAGGTTGGTAGCTTTAATTATTATTTAACCATATTTAGAGTTGATATCATAAACCTGACTTTTAAACCGCGATTGAATGAAGACATATATTCTCATGTTTTTTTTTCAATTTTCAAAGACTTTATTTTACATAAATAATTGAAGCAAATTTTATGACTATACGCTCGGCGTCTTTTGTATCCCTTATCTTATTTATATGATGAATTTTCAAAGTTTTCAGGTAAACAATTTCGAAAAAATAACTTTTATACATGCTAAGCTCAGATTTAAACTTTGTTATTTATTTTTTTCATAGAATTTTGTAAATTTAAAAATACTTAAGAGATTAGCGATATATTTCAAAGTTTGGGAACAAAAAGCTAAGCAATTGCGAGTTTATCGTTGTTTACACATATAATCTTGATTCAAGTTTATTGTTGAAGACTAATGAATACCTGAGGTGACACCTATATCTACACACATTCTAGATATTCTATAACATTCATAATTTGCTTAATATTTTATGCTTACTATGGATGATCGCCGTTTATTTATTTTGAATATCAAATTAGAGATATTTTTTTGTCAGTCGATTTAAATTCTCTAGGAGATGTAAAAAACATTTAAATAGTTAATAGCCATTTATTTCACAATAGTGCGTGTTTTGATATTTTTTATTTAAATTAAACCAGAACTTTATAAGAGTACTTCTTTCAGAGCTATCCTATTTGTTGCCGCATCGTTTATTTTTTAACCGGCAAACACAAAAGTTTTGATTCTTGAGATGATATTCTGAACATAACGTTGAAATAACATCAGCAATTCGTTGAAATAACATCAGATATTCTGAAAATAGCGTTGAAATAATATCAGCAATTCGTTGAAATAACATCAGATATTCTGAAAATAGCATTGAAATAACATCAGCAAAAGTGACAATTGAAAATTAATTTTATAATTCTTACTGTACATTTAAAAATCTACCTTGTACAAAAAATCATGGAAACATCAATAATTACATTTACATAGATGAATTATTATTGTTTGAGTATTATTTATTCAGTGACTCACACAATAATTTATTTGCGAAGAATTATAATAGACATTTTTAAATTTTTCAAATATCAAGAAAATCAATACATTCAAGATAATTTTTAAATAATTATAGTGGCTTCGGTCCTGAGCACTTTAATATCTCGGACTGACTTATTTTATTTACTTTAAAACGGTATTTTTGCTGCAGTGTTACTTAGAAAGAAAAAGGAAAACTGAAGTATATTTTATTTTTATATAAACATAATAAACAAAACGAACCCTCACTTTTTCACAGCAAAGAGCAAAATAAAAAAAAGTACTTCGACCCACAAACTATTTTAAAATCTGATTTCATAATTAGATAACTGATTAGCCAGTTTTTGTAACAATGTTCATTCTGACCCAAAATGTACCTCAGTTTTTTTATAGCGAAGGGAAAAATGAACTTTGAAGTGATCTTATGTAATTATCTACCTATTGATTAATTCCGCTTCCAATCGAAATGAAATAAATTATTTCTTTGGAATACACATGGCATGCATAAAATGAAAAATACCGAATTATCTGGTGTCGGCGATATTATATTGGTAAATTAATTGAAGATTGGGGCAATTTAATAGGTTTTTAAATGTCAATTATTTAAGACGGAAGGCTGGAAATATTGATAAATAAATTTAAGGTTATTAAGTTTCTAAAAACCGTCATTCGTGACGTACGAGGTCACGATAATATAAGTGTTAGAAATATAATGCCCGCGACACGACACCCGCGGCTATGGCCATGGCCATGACAGGAGCCATGATTTCCGCCTCTCTTGTTACGCGTGTGCCATCATATGGATCGTCAGAGCGGCACAAATATTATCGGCGCCTAGCAACGCAGTGGGGAAGAAACAGACCTTTTTGAGGGACCGTTTCCAGACACCGCTACTGATCTTAAAATCGGCTACTATACAAAGCCCGTCTCTGCTGTTTAAAAGCTTAACTTCCCTTGTCATTCTCCAGTTAATTAGTAGCGTATTGTCCTCTTTAGAAAAACCAGATTCCCAATCATTATTGAAGGCTGCAGATGACTCCACTTGATTTGTTGCTGCTGTTCCGCCAGATACTCGCTTTTTCATCTAAGACAAAAATGTAGTTTCATTTCTTTTGTACGCTCTTACCTGGTTGGATGGTCGGGGATTAGTACCGATGGAAGCAAAGTAAGAGGTCAACCAAATAAAAAGTACCCTGATGTTAAGGAAGATATGTCTTATACAGACGCAACATCTGTATTTAAAGCAGTGAGTAGATGGGAAATAAGAAGGACCTCTATTTGCGAGAAAAGGGTTTCCAACTATTTTCCGTAATAACTTTCAAACTCCAATTTTGAAACCAAATATTTCGGAGATGCTTGAATTTTTATATGCATTAAAATTATTTTACATTTTAAAGTAATGAAAGTAACAATCCACGTTAAAATATGGCTAAGGAAAAACACAACCTTTATGTATATTTATATATTGACGACTTGACGTCCTATCTTTTGCTCTTAGGAATAATTTTTAGTTCTCAGAGTCACAGTAGACGGGGGTATTTTTAAATTGAATTCAAATCACCAATGATTTTTTTCCGGTAATTCTAAACATTACTATTAATTAGGTCTCTGACATTTCTCAACAGCAATTTTAAAGAACATAGTGTAATTGAACATAAAGGTGGATTATAAAGCGGACATTGTAAAGCGTTGCTTTATTCTATTCTTCATCTAAAAAGGAGAAAAAGCTCCGCTTTTTATTTAATAAATCATTGCTTCACTTTAAGCTATGTAAACTGAAAATAACATTCGAAACTGCAAACACCATATTTCCATGCGCCTGCTGCAACTTCATATAACTTAATATCTGCCAACTTCTATTGTTAATTTAATGGTGTTTAATATATTAAAATTTTAAATGAATTATATGAAGTTACCAGAAATAAATTCTATATGGTGAAAAGTACTTACTTGTTATTATTCTTTTTTAAATAATATCACTTTTTACTATTTAACCCACATTCCTTTCTGCAATCGAAATTATATTTTTATGCCAGTAACCTCCCCATGACCTCCTGACAAAACCCTTTTAGTTCCATTAAGAATAACATGATAAAGTTGGTATCCACATCTAAAAGAAATAAATGTTTATTAAACTCAAAGAGACAAAATCAAAATAATTTTATTGGAAAAAAATTCACCAATATTTCATTGAGAAAAAGATAGAGTATCTTCTTAGAAACAAAGAGTATAAAAATTATATTACATTTCTCGTTTTAAAAATAAAAACGTCGAAAGTAAGAAATTTGAAACAATCAATTTAAAAAATATATATAAATTTAATTTCAGAGAATTGTGACTGCACATTTGTTACTGCTTGTTACAATTCAAGTAATCAAAGTCACGCACGAAAATAAATAAACATTATGCCAAATCTCGATACGCTTCTCCAGTACAGAGTATGATTCGTGTATTTCAACGCTTATTTTCTATTCCAAAATTTTCTTTTTTTTTTAATTAAAAAAACGGTCTTTGCTAATATCCCACCTGAAGATGTAATACAACGAAACCTAGGTCGTGGTAAAGAAATTAAAGAAAGTAGAAATAATACTACATCACGTAGTTTCATTTAATTGTGAATAATGAATTTCTACAAAATTAACGCCAAATATATTAAATATTTAAAAAAACGGTGTTTAATTATAACAACAAAATTTTTGAAAATTTGTGCTGAATTTCGAGTTTATGGAATTTTTTGATTCAAATTTGAAGATACTCTATCTTGAATTAAAAAGTAACACTTTGTAAAATATTAATCTATTTATAAAATGTTTATGAAATCTGTAACGAACGACACAGAAAACTTTAAATGTTTATGATACATTTTTATACACAAAGGTAGAAAAACAGATCTGGTGAAGTGATTTTTCCCAAAATTTATTACTAAATCTTTTAATTTTTATACACAACATAAGTAGTTGTGAGTGAAAATTAAGTGATAATGAATTTCTACAAATTTTCTTTCTTTTATTTATTAATACGTCTTATTTTCGCATCTTCTATGAAATATATGAGACTAACGCCCAGCATTTTACTATGACGTGTATAAATTTATAATATATGTCCCACAAAGTTCTTATGGTAACATTATTAGACTTTAATTATCTTCATTTTAGTTGCATCGTTAACCTGCAATTTCAATACGGCAGATTTTCATTTGCGATCAATGTGTGGCATAAAAAACGCAGTAAACTTATATACAATTTTTCTAATTCATCTATTCTTGACCTAATATTTCTGCCAACACTTGGCCTGCAATTATTTGTTTTATGAATGTGCCTGACAATGTTGGGCGTCATTAAACTGTCATGTCACATTGAATTTGTAATTTATGGTAATATCACTTATTGGGCCGGAAACAATGTTTGCGTACATTAATGTTTGCCACGTCATATATTTGTTACTTTATAAATTCGATGCAAATATTTTTCGCTTAAATTTTTTTATCATAATTTAAACCAGGACGTTATTATTGCGAGCGAATGAGTATTAGAGTCTATTGTCAAATAAAACAATGGGTTTGAGTTTATTACATAGTGTAAATATATATATATATATATATATACATATATATATATATATATATATATATACATATGTATATATATACATATGTATATATATACATATGGATATTTCAATCTAAAATAATAATAATATTAGTAAAAATGGAAATTGATATCCCAAAAATTTTGCGTAATTGTTATATAAAATTTATATTCTAACGAAACGACATGTTGCGTACAGTTCGACAAACAAATTGTATAATTTCAAATGATACAGAATAGATAGCAACTAAACAATTTTCTGCTTTGTCTTTTACAAATTATGTTCAAATAATTTAAAGCGTTTGAAGGTATTACAAAACACATAAAACCATAAGCATTACGCTTTTTCCTTGCCATCTTTTTAATCAAGAGCCATTCACCTCCATCACGATTATAAAAATGCGTATCATCGAGAGATCATTCATTTTACAAATTATATTTTGACACAACAATTTTAAAGTACCTGACTTTTACGACTGTTATTATCCCGAGATATTAATTAGATTACAGATTACATAGCATCTGCGTCCGTGTATTTTAACAAAAGTCTCAGTTCACATACCCGCGTATGGGCAAAATCCCCACAAGATTAAGCCGACACAGCGCTCACAAAAAATGTGATACTTAATACCGTCAAATAAAATGTAAATGTTCAACGAAAATAAACGTCCATAGAATGGTCTCCCCTAAGTAATTATAGGTGTTACTATAATTTATTTTCAAAGTACCATTAACACTATAATAATTGTTTGACACAAAAAGAAACTATGGTATAATATTCGTAAATATAAGTGTTAAAATGTACTATATTAGGATTAAATTTAGAAAATGTATCACATTTGAATCTAAGTAACTATAGAAAATATTTATATCCTATAATAATGGCACCGTATTAAAATGACGATGTATATTTACAATTAAATTTGCAAATATTTTTTAAAATATTTTTGTACGTGGAAAAACATCATTAAGGTATACTAATACATGAAGCTGATAAGTTTCTTTCTTTTTTTATATTAACTGCTGAAATTACAAGTTCGATTTACAAAAAAAATATATTTATGTTACAAACGCCCATATTTTGAGGAAAGTTGAAGCCTATATATTATAATGCCATGATTTCTGAACCATAGACACAGAACAGAGATAAAATTAGAAAAATTAGTTTTATTTAGATTTTCACTAATTTCTGAAATTTCAAATCCGATTTCAAAAATTGTTTTTGTGTTAGAAAGCTAATAAATTGAGAAAGATCACAGGCTATTTGTTATCACGACATAATTTATAAGAGCAGACCGATAATATAAAAGTAACAGAAGTCGTCGGCAACTGCTTAACGATGCAAAGTTCGAAGAAAAGCTCATCCCGACTGGTCATCCCGTGTATTAACGCCGATATATCTTCTATTCTGATGTTCAATGTTTTTTGGCAAAGAGAGCGGAGTATTTTAATAACTACGGGAAGAGGATAATGAGAGAAGGGGGGAGAACAGCATCACTAAAATAATTTCATGCAGGTTAAACCGCGCGATGCAACCAATAATAATTATGTAAAGTCACGTAAGGCAGCGAGTTTAACATCGAATATAATTTTCAAAATTTAGTGTCAGAAGTGAGTAAAAGCCAAACCTTTTTTTTTAGGATTGTGTCTTTATATTTTCCCGTCTGATAGAAAAGTATACAAAAGCTATAGGACCGAGTTGAACGATACTTTTAATAGGATTATATTTAAGATTCATATTGAAATTTGACTTGGTTTGGCTCCGTAGCTGTTAATTTTTGAAAATAATTTTTGTGCTCCAAATTTTTATCATTTTTCTAATCATGACTTGAATAATATATTTCAGTTCATCACTTTATATTAGATAATCTATCATTTTTATAATACTTTACAATTCGTAGGGTCTTCCTTGTATACTCATGTTATAAGGATTCTCTAAAAGACTGATTATACCAATAAAAGAAAATAGTATTTATACAAAATAACACATTTCTGAAAATTTCTTAATATAGGCTAGTAAAGCAGTTTTGGTCGTATATTATCCGTAACAAAAATGATGGATATAATCAATGTTTATGACATTTAATCGTACAGAAGAAATTTCCAACCAAGACCAAGTTTTCCAAAAACATTCTATATATATAAATCATAGTATTTAGTATTTTTGGAAAACTTGGTATCAAGGGTATATTTACTAAAATAACTTGTAAAGATAATTATTTTTAAAAATTAGCCTGTCTGATAGTACGTCAGTTTATCAGACCATTAGGCAAAAATTATTTATACTAAATTAAGTGAATTTTTCGGAATCGGTGTTAAGTCAACTATTCTCTTTCTCGCTTGGATCTCTCCATCAGTGTATCCTAATTTTGCCTAAGTAATTTATGTTGCCCTAACTTGTTTCAAAAATTGAAGATAAATTCAAATTCATAGGACCACAAAAATAATCATCCTAATTGGTTAATAACTACTAAAGACATGAGGTATAAAAATGCATTAGAATTGGGAACTTCCTCCTTTTTGAAGAATAAGCTATTAAAAATAAGCTATTTTTATCTCGATTAAGTAATGCGTAAGCAATATTATTATCACTTGATGCAAAATCTACTAAACGAATTTAAATAAAACTTTCAATGAAATAACACTGTATGCTCGCTTAATAGCTGAAAAAAAAATTTAGTTAATTATCACAACAATTGAAAATACAGTTTAAGCCAAAATATAAGTTAATTTTATTCGGGTAAACGTACTTTCGAGATAATAATATTATTAATGGCATCCCATTCCATCATTATACAGATACTCTGTGTTATTGCTTTGAATTATAAATTGAAGTAATTTTGTATCAGGAAATGCAATATGAAAGTAAATATAAAAGAACATGATGGATAATCAAAAGTACTTACTAATTGGTAAAACATAATAAAATGAGAAAAAATAACATAAATTTAATTGGAAACGTTTTCCTTCACATTTCTTATCCAATGACACTAGTACTTTTAAAGAAAACTGGGTTCAACCCGGAAAACTTCCAGTGAAAGCACTCGAATCAGTACTCTTATTCATCATCGCCTATTTATTATACATACATAGCTCATTATTAAAAAAATTAAGCGGAAACGAACGCCGGAAACGGAATCTCTTAATTCCACTTTCAAAAAAATCATTTCGAAAGACCGTTTTCGCCCGCATTAGATTGGAAAATTTACACATTTTATTATCACTGGCTTTTATGGATAATTCTTAAATTTCGCTTTAATTTCGGCGGCGCGCTTTGCGAATATTACGTTTTGCTTCCTTTTTTATTAATGTCGAACAAAATACGGGGACAGGAAAAAAACGAACGACATTCAGGTTCTCGCTTCTTCTAATCAGATTTTACCGTCACACGGTTTAAGCTCAAGGTCGACACACACTTCCCAATATTCTTTTTCACTGCAATATTTTACGAGGATACAAACTAATTAATAAATGACAAAATGTGATTTCCTGTCCACAGCAATAACTATAAACCGTAATTGAAAAATTTGTCATAATTTTTAAACTAAAATGAATGGTATGTGCTCCATAAATTATGTAGAAGAAGTATAAATTTATATAATGTTTCAATGCTGTTTAATTATTCATAATTTATTTTTAATTATTTCATAGTACCTGAATATACGATATATAATAATGTAAGTTGTAGGTGGACCGATAACAATCGAGTCATTCCGTGACGATTGTTGTGGTATCGCCGAGTTTATTAATTCAAATATCTATCTATATTGTATGTAGAATCAATAGGAGATTATAATTGTATCAGCTACAAACAGTTATTTAATTGATTACTGTACCTGATTTATAAATACTGTGCTGCGGTACGGTATTTCCATGGAACATGAGACCACTTGACATTTGGCCAGCATTTAAAAATGTAAGGTGTGATAGTGATCTTGATCTTATTTCATTACTACTGCTTCTCCTAATAAATATGGTTATAAATGATTTTTCAGTTTTCGCTTTCAATGCAACTACATTAGTTTAAATAATGAGGCAATTCTAAATGAAACCTACTATTTTCGTCCGATTATACGTAAGATAAATATACATCATT
Organism: Druceiella hillmani; assembly: GCA_039881145.1. Taxonomy (NCBI): domain Eukaryota; kingdom Metazoa; phylum Arthropoda; class Insecta; order Lepidoptera; family Hepialidae; genus Druceiella; species Druceiella hillmani. Next base: position 106,908,917 of record JAYKKI010000001.1, on the reverse strand, counting down.
TCAATTGTAAACACATGGACTGTACAAAAGAGATATATATATATATATATATATATATATATATATATATATATATATATATGTGTGTGTGTACGTGCGTGCATAAGGGTAACGTCCAAATTCTATCGTAAATGATAATATTCATCTTTGGAATTTTTTTTGTCAACCCTAACTAATATAATAGAAGCGTAGCATGTGGAAGGGAAATGAATATGGTATATCCGATTTTACTTGCGTAGAAACTGATTCTACGCAAATAAAATCGTGGACTCAATCCATAACTTACATAAAACGACCAATAAATTACATTAAGTAGCATGACATACCCATAAACTAGACTTGAATATAGGCCTATACATTTTATCAATAATTTCATAGGAATTTCACCATAAAAGCAAAATTTAAGCTTTAAGAAAAAATAAAATTCTGAAATTCGAACATTATTATGAATAGTACTTTGTTTATGTAAAAATACTACACCGTAATAATCTCTAATTTCAACACTAACAAATATTATTATTAAAATGGCACGCTTTAAAATCTATGTAGTTTAATGAACAGAATTATTGGTACAAATTATAAACAATAGTACAAAGAATAAGTCTTTATATGAAATCGGGGCGAAAAAATATTATTAACATATCCCATCGAAAGAGCGAAATTGAATCAGTTTTTCGCATTCTATTAGCAATTTTTTTTAAATTCTGCGAATGAAAAAGAAATTTCTAAATTTATATACAATCTGTCCCTTCCTTCTAACTTTTTGACTACAGAGTTAAAAAATCAGAAAAAAATTATGTTGCAGCGTTTCATTATAAATTTTGGTTGTAATTATTTCGGTAAATTTTCTTCAAGAATTTTGGGATATATCGACATCTACCGAACTATATTTTATAAGTGTTCCAAACTACTTTTAATTACTTTTCTTGTCTATGATTTTTGTAAAAAATTGTCGGAAATTTAATTATTAAAATAACGAGGGACTTCTTGGAAATATTTTAATTTAAAGAAATTTTTCGAATAGATACAAAAATTATAAAAAAACTATAAGAAATATTCTTACATATATTCAAACATTGTAATGTTGAGGTAATTTTTAAATAAATTTATATATATATATATATATATATATATATATATATATATATATGTATATTTTTTTTGAACAAGAGAAACACCGATACGATAATCATTTTTTCTTGAGACCGGGAATGCAAAAAAAATTAAGTGGCAGTAAATAACCTGAAAATGAAAATAAATTTTAACCAATTCAAAAACCATATACGCTTTAGAAATAATGGAATTACACCTTTCAATTCTGAACGAGTTCGTGGGTACTGTATGAAGAACAGAATTTTGAGAGACATTCAAATACACATATGGCTATAATTCTAGATTAAGATGTATCGGGAACAAAAACGATTTTTGCCATTTTACTTTTTTTATACGTACACAAATTAACCCATTGATAGTAAGTACAAATTCAATATTTTTCAACTAAAATTTGGCTCAATTCTACAGATAACAAATATACCGATAATAAAAATGTAGAAAAATATTCGAGTTTTAACATTTCTACTTTTACCCGAACCTGAAACTTTTTCCCCATTTCAAAAGCCTCCAATTAATCATTTACATTCCATACTCTGAATGTCTGCGTCAAACGGTTCTCATAGAGACATTTTTAATTAGAAATTTCTTCGGATAGGCTTCCTTTATATTGATAGACAGATCAAACGGCAGATTATACATCATCGATTGATAGATCCAACGATAAGGGATAATTCCTTGGATTTTAACTGACATATGGCGCTATCCTAACACCATCTATTAAAAAAATTATATAATTATTAGCAAACAATATTTTCAATGAACGATGGTTATTATGCATGACAAAATTTCCAAGTTATTATTAATTATCACGCATAAAAAAAACAGTGTAAGTAAGGAACAGAAATATAAAGCTAACATTCCACGCGAAAATTGTCGAAAAAATGTTTTTCTGATTTCCTTATATTGCTTCATGTCATTGTCACACGGGATTATTCAATCCTATGAATATACTTTTTGTACAGTGAATTTACTTCATGTTTTTCTTGGCTCGCATTGAAAACTGATTTGTTTTATTTAGATATCTTCCCTATTAAATATTTTTCGACCTCATCAATCTAATAAATCTACTTCAATAATGTTAGATCATTTAAGTTTTTGAGCTTATTGTTAGTCAATATTTCGGACGCTATTGTATTAAATTTGATTAAAAGTCATCTATTTTTCAATTTGTTTTAGTTTAACTTAATTTGGTTCATTTAATTATGTCTCATTTACTAATTTTTTATAAATTCATTTTACTTTGTTTTAACTGCAATGTTATCAATAATTATTTTGAGGCCCAGTAATATTTGTTTCTATCACAAAAACAAAATTATGTTAAAAAGATCTGATTATGATGAAATTTAATAAACGTAATCCTCTGTACATGACAAAATAAAAAAAAATAATAAAATATTGTATCCGCGTTAATCCCCATAATTATTATTACAGTATAATTATTTCATATATTAAACTTAATGGTAAAACAATACGATACCGCGATAACGATCAAATAAAGATATCATAACTGTATCTTAAACTAACATCTCAGTTTTATTTTAGAAACGTGTCGATCATGGTCCAAATTTTATTTAACTTTGATGCATAATTAACGCTTTGAATAGAAAAGGAAGTCACATTTTGTCATTTGTTATTTCGTTCGTATCCATATAAAATATTAGATTGAGCGTTAAGTAATGAACTGTTTGTCGACTTTCAGACGGTAATACCCGATTAGAAAAAGTGTGAAAATAAAAGCTTTTCACCTTTTTCGTATTTTAATATTTTGTTTGAGATTAAAAAGGATAGCGAAACATTAATATTCGCAATGTACGTCGCCAAAATTGAATTGTCCATAATCAGCCAGTGAAAAAAGAATTTGTACATTTTCCACTCCAACGCATGTAAGAGCATTAAAAATTATTAGAAAATATTTTATTATCAGTCTTCTATCTAAAGGTCTGTAAAGCAAATACAAAAGCGAAAGTTTATTTTGTTATAGTTTAACTACGGAGCAAAAGTTCAGGAGGGTTTTCAATTGCACACCGCAGGTTTATATTTTATTACCGACTAGCGCGCCAGCCTCTAGTTTGCATGAAGGAAGTAATTATAACTCGGTTTATTCTACAAGGAGTCAACTTTTAATGCGGCTTTCTGGAAAGAAGATGTCTGATATGATATGTGAATATATATTGTACTATAAATTTACCTTTCAAAAATGTTATGTGTCTCCATACCTTTAATATGGATCAGGTACGGCTCTTGGATCAACGTAGTTATTTGCCATGGCCTATCTTTTGTACGTTTAGTACGATAAATATTTTCTTATCGATTGGTTAACTTTGACAACGGTAGCCTTTTGATTTTTACGAGTGTACTCGAAACTGTCTCTGTTATTTCTCACTCCTTCTCTCTACTGACTGCTATTTAAAAATGTTTTTTTTTATTTCATTTTTCTTAGAACTGTTTATTAAATAAACAATTCAACTAACAAGCACTTTTAGTCTTATAAACGATTTTTCAAAAATATTTTTTGTGGAATCTTATGGAATCTTTGTCCAATGAAAATAAATTTTAATTTATAGTGTTCAAAAATTAATTCTGTTTTTAATTTCATAGCAACAATGTACCACTGTCTAAAGCTCACTATACACCCAAGTCATTCGTGAATACTTTTGATCCCTTATTTCTTATTCAAAGGCAATGCAATGTAGTGAATATAAGCTTTTTAATACAGTACCCACAAACCAGTAATCTTTATGTTAACAAATATTCAACCGTAGCACTACAGATAACCAATAATTACTATTATAATAATTACACTAGATTGGACTTTACCAATATTCAGTCCTTTTACTGTTTTTTTTAAATCATTCGTTACTAATGTTATTAATTGAACTCATTTTTTTTATTGAATTTGTTGTTTGACAACTGGATACTGCATGTAATTAAAACTCTTTTTTTCCTCTCACGCTTACTTAATTATATGTACAGCCTGTTCAGTTTAATTTTCTATACTATAATTTTCTATTCTACTCTTTTGTACCAGTTAGTACAAAAACCCGAAATAAATATATACGTAAGAAAATTTGATCATATATACATACTTTTTATATCCGTTTATCAAAAATATGGCAGGCGGGCTTAATGAACTTGCTAATATCAAAATTTGCGTGGAGATTTCCTGACTCTTTATCGTTGTCATATATTATTTACGAGGGACCGCTTGGAAATGAGCGCGTAGTCATACAAGACGCTCGCAAGGTATCTTAGCGAATTATTATTATAGCTTTGAATTATTAAACCGGTGTTGATTTTCATTTAAATTTCCTATTTGCTCTCGACGTTTTTTTGTTCATTTTTTCCATTTTATCATAAGAAAAATGAACTTGGGTCAAAATAGTGAACAGTATATATTTTAGAGTTCCATAACTGTATGGTGAAAAACGGGATCCTCATATGTTCATCATTTTAGTCTATCTGTCCGTCTGTATATCACAGCGTTAAAATTCTTTCAATTTAAGTTTGGTCGTGGTAAAACCTTACAGGAAAATCTAGTAAAAGATGAACATTTTAATTACAAAATTACAATTGCAATTTTGTCGACGATTGTGTTTCTGCATATTCATATTAATAACACATTTTAGTAAGAAGAGGTAACACATTTTTATAAAAACGTAGATTACGAATTAAATAAACCAAAGGAAAGTCAAAAATATCAAAGAATTATGGTAATCGTTCAAAAATAAAACTTTTATGTACTTATGTTTGGAGCCTACACAAACCGAAATACTGTTTGATGATTGAACGTAGACAAAAGACCTCCCTGCAATATCTATACTTGAAACAATATTGTTTCTTTCCTTTTGGGTTTCTTCAACATGCTATTTCACCTTCATTTTATAGAATGCTAGCTTTTCATTCTTTTCAACTTAGAAGAAACATGCGCTTATAAGATTTATCTTCCGACTACTAAAAAAGGAAGTTTTGTGCCCTGTATTAATGAATAAATGTTGATTTTTCATATTCGATAATTTCTCGCTCTCATACTATCAAAAAAATGTTCTTTACCAACCTTCTAAAGGTTGGTATTACACCTACAGAACGAATTACACGGGAACTTTTCAGTTCCCTGCGGTATTCAATTGCTCAACCAATTTGATCCAGGCCACACAAGAGTGTGAATTGTTTATGATGAGTGAAAGTAAATCTGTAGAGATGTATCATCTTATATAACTCTTACGTAATTTTTTATTCTAAATGCAAATTTAATTTTCAGTCATTGACTCTTTATTGTTACGAATAGGTTACCTACAATTTATTTATTAATATAGGTCATAAACAATGATATAAGTAGTGAATGAATATTTTATAAATTAGGATCAGTATATTCATATACAGACGAAATATTAAAAGTTAATTTTAACTACGAATTATATCTGACTGTTTATTGAACTGAAATCAAAATGCTTTAGAATTTCTTAAAACTCGCTTAAAAATTTTCATATAAATATTGTACTCAATACTTGTAACTTCATATTGATTTTTAAGTGATTTATGAGACCTATACTAACTACGGTAGCTACATGCTGTGACATGTGGGTAATCTTGCCTCAAAACAAAGGAATACCAATTGCTCATCCCCCAAAATCCTTGAGGGAATCCCTTCGTCGCAAATGAGAAAATATTTTCCACCTTTCTCTTGCGTCTTCCTTAGGTTCAACTCTCGTTACAGAGGTAGGGCTGATACGCTGCTTCGTAGATAAAACGCCATTGACCAATTTATTTCAAGTAAATATCAGATGATACAGTGACTTCTTTTTTGGAAAAAAACTTAAACTTTCCATTAAAAAGGGGATTTGTTGTTTTAAAAATGTTGATGAAATGTGCGTTACTGTGTTGAAATTTATATTAGGACTGGAATTTTTGAGTGAAGTTAATGAAATGTGCATTTTGATTGACTGCTAAGCTGACTAAAGAACACCAAAATGATCCATAAGACTTTCAACATTTTGGCATGTGTGGAAAAGCCAAAAACTACCAAAGGAGACCAGCAAATTGATGTAGCGTTTGGCATATATATTCCAACATTAAATATTAATTATTTAGTGAAAATAAAAAAATTAATTCCTTAAAACTTTATATTTCAATCGGCAATCAGATAAATGAAAAATATGGTAATTTTTATTGAAATCCAGATTATTTTCATTATAGTTTGTAAATGCTATTTCTGCGATAATATTTGAACCAGCAATGTTAAACAAAATGCAAATTTTATCCCGTTATATACCCCATGAGCAGATAAAATATACTAACCTATGAAATATACAAGACTGACAGTGTAGTCGAAAAATACGTTTGAACTACTTCTTATTAATAATTCTTGATAGTTTCCACATTTACACATTTATGAAATATTTTTTGTTATTCAATGTGGTTAAAAATTGTATATTTTATATTTTCTGATTACCTGTAGCTGAATTGTTTAATTTTATTTTATATTTCTAAAGAATAAGAGCTTTTTCAAACTAAATAAAGCCTATGTTGACTATTGATTTTAAAAGGATAAAAGTTAAGGTAAAAAAAAACTTACATTGCATATTTTTAGAAAATATCAATCATATTAATAAAATTCTTTAACCGGATGCTTATATAATTTTCTGTATTTCACAAAATTTCATGCAAAACAGTATCAAACACCTATGTAGAGAATATAACAAGTCAATCATTAAATACATTCATAACTAAATTTGTATTTCTTCTACGTTAATGTGACAAGACCAAGATTACACTTGGATTATTTCTTATGCATATGCTGTCCATTAATGACCATATAAAATTTTATATATTCTAAATATATAAACTGTCCGACTTCGGTAATACCTAAATTTATCTTTTAGAATGAAACAATAATTCACATCTGGCACTGTGTCAAGAAATAAGTCAGATGTTACGTTCAAGTATATAACACAGCATTTGTACAGATAAATAGAAACATGACAATGCTTTTAACTGTAGGTTATATCATTGGGCCCGTCTATCTCCCCTGCGAATATTCTAATATCGACAAGGAAACAGAAATTGTAGGCAGATCACATAGATGCTGATTTTTGTCATTTTTAACTAGAGTGATTTTCTTTCTCAAATGTGTGTATTGGACATGGATTCACTACTTGCTTCTTTCTAGTATGAGTTCAAATATTGCCAAGTGGCAGTAAATAGTTTTATTTTAAAGTGCCTTCTTTAAAATGAAACACAATTCAAGATCACGTTGTAAATTTGTCTTCAACATGATCTTTAACCTGATTTTTAAGGTAAACAAAATGAAATACTTAGCCAAAGGCAAATATAATGCAAATTATATATATATATATATATATATATACATAAAAGTTAAAAGTCTTTAGTAAGTCAGTAAGTGGATAGGTACATAGAAACATAAAACAAAAAAGCTATTTTATTTAAATTCCATTTAAATTAAGGAATGAATTCCCCATTTTATTGATAATGATGATGAAGAATCTTCAAATAGCTCCTTGTTAGAGTAGATTTTTTCCTTATTTAATGTCATTAAATTTTTTGTAATGTCTTCTTATACGAATTCCTCAATTATCTCTGCTTGAACAATAGACTATATTTAAATATAAAGATTTAACGATAATTATTAAATTTGTATAAATAAGTAGGAGTACCCCGTCAACAGTCAAACTAACGACATTGTTACTTCTTAATTCTATGTTTTAATAACATTTCCTTTTTTCACATAAACTACTAATCCTACATGGGTACAGAAAATATGCGTGAAAAAAATCTCATGAAATAAAATAAATGTTTATTTATATTAGAGTTCTACAGCAGGAGAACTAGATAATAACCTTTATAATTTCGTCACATCGGATGGTTAATCATGATGAAACTTATAACAAAATATAAAAAGCTTAAGAAACTAACACCCGACAACAAATAAAGCCCTCCGCTGACTGAAAATCCACATTCAAAACTCTATTAAAATTAACATGGGAAATCAACAAAAATAATTAAGTGAAAACCAAATTCATAACGTCTATGACTATTCAGTTCAGTTACTAAATAATGAAATTCAAGCGTGTTGATCGCAATTAATGTTACTTACCAAATTGTAATTACAATACTATTTGTAGATTTTTAGTCAGAGTATGGTTTTATTCAAAGTGGAGCGTTAGTTTTTTAAGATGACTATTATAGTTTAAAATATTTGGGTGGTAAATTTTTCAAAATGTTCGTTTTCTGGCCTTTCTTTCGATATCCGAAACCATATATTTATTTAAAAATGAAATTTTCAGTTCTCTTAAATTTCCTTATCTATATTGGTTTCGTAATATCATAGAGACTCAAATATATGTATGATTAAGGAAAAATTTAAATACCTAAGTTTTATTTTAAAATTGTTATGCATCCAAAACATCTGTGCGATTAAGAGAAATTTTAAGACACTTAAATTTTACTTAATTTTTTTTTCCAATTAAATGAAATTACTTGAGGCAGTATTATTTCTACTTTATTTCAGTTCTTAACCATGACCTAGGTTTCGTTGTATGACAACATCTAGAGGTGGTCAATTTGTAAAGATCAATCAAATCTCTCGATTCACTATTTTCTCATTCTCTTGTTTCAGTGAAGTCGGATGAAGAAACATAGTTGAGGTGCCTGAATGGACATAAATAAAAAGATTTAATTTTTTTAAGTACTTTTCCATTTGTAGAATACAGGATACATCTTTTTTACACATTTCTTTTGGAAAGTTAATCCTTTAAAAACTGGTCTTTAAAGGGTTAAGTAATGCTAAAACATTCTTAAATTATTAATAGCATATGCCAAAGATCTTAAAAAAATCAGATTTAGGATAAAATTTGTGAGTGCCAAATTCTGATGCAATATAAAGAAGAGTTAAATCACAAATGTTGTGAGTATTTATGTTTAACAAAAACTGCTTTTATTATTTCATTTAATTGAAATATCTTTGTTTTCATTTATCTTAGCAGTCGTTAACTGTATCATTTTTTTCTCAAGAGTAACCATTCACTTACTCTGATGATTAGATAATATTTATTCAACGTACTGAAGCGGAGTTGTTACTCGTCGTAGATAATTGTTAACTTATGGGCTAATAAAATTAAAAATTCATAGTTATGCGCATATTTATTTACGTAAAGTTCTAACCTATTTTCTTTTAATTAATTATTTTCAATTGAATCTAAAATAAAAATCCTAGATTTCATTGAAAATATAGCATATGGAATTTATTTTATTTCATAAGTTATTATGAAAATATTGGCTAAATAAAAAGCAGTATTGAAAATATTTTAAAAACACTGATTTGATTTCGAAATTTTAAGGTAGAGGTAGTGATACCACATTCTCTGTCCTATTTGTTCTCATGGAATAGTATGAGCGTTCTGAAAAACCTCTCCAGCACGAGTAGAACTCGTACTACGAGGGTTCTGTACACAAGTAAGCACTTACGTACATTTAATGATACCTAGTATTTCTATTAACTTTTTTTATAAATATTAATTTTTCACAACATTACCATATTGTTTATTACACCTTTCACAGGTATGAAAAAATATGCATTTTTACAAAATTAATACATCTAGGATCATCTTTATATTTTTCTCACAAGCTTTGCGCGTGCTTCTCAAAACGCTTTTTGTTTCATAAATTTAAGTTGAATAGTTTCGGAAACAAGGGGAAGAATACATTCTTTGCATGTCTGAGGTATTTTTGGGGCAATTTTACGTAGACATTTCAAATTACGCCTCACAATAGATCTGAGGTAAATACGAAATAACATTCATCACCATAATATTTCTAATGTGAATAAATAAATTCAAAGCTCCACCAGCAAAACTTGTTTTGATAAAAAGTAGGTTTAAGAAAATTATTTTGGACTAATTGTGCCCGTGATTTCGTTCGCGTGTGAATCCTTAGAAAATATTATTAAGTTAATTGTCAAATGAATACACGTAACGTCATCTATTGTAATAATTACAAAAGTAAAATATTTTTAAGTATAAGCATTTTGTATCGAAACTTCAAATTGCGTTATAATTTTTGTATATTTCCTAGGATTTGCATAAAATTCCTCAATTTAGTACATTTCCGGTAATATATATTTTTGGATTTGATTGGGTTGAGTTTGCTTTGGGCTGGGTTGAGTTTGCTTTAGGTTGGATTTGATTTGATATCGGTGTACATGGATACATTATATGTTTGTGTATTTACTATGAATCATATATCTAGCCGCTCCTTTGTGTTATTTTTTTTTTAAATGAATTTTTGGATATATAAAATTCCCGTACTTTCTGATTGAATGAACTAATTTCCATGAAATAAAACATTACTCTTACCTCAAGTCAGCCCTTATGTATTTCAATAAAACTCCATCTTGATTAGTTCAGTAGTTTTAATTCAGGTGTGCTCAAGAAAACAGAAGAACAGGCAAAAAATCCAAACAATGGGCTTTTGTATTCCATTATTTTTATTATATCCCCCTGAATTGTTTTATATGTATAATAAGCTAAAGTTATCTTTGGGGCTTCTTTAATAATTGAAAGACAGGAATTATTATACATATAATTGCGGATTGCAATGAGAAAACAATTATTTTAGGTCTATTTAATGTTTATGTATTTATTCTTCCCGGTAGTTAATAAATGGACATATAATCGATATCCAAAGATTTGAAGAAATTTTTAGTCGTTAATATTTAATTAATATAAATAATCCAAATATATAAAAAAAATGGAAAGTTATATCCATGGACATTTGAAATTATGTTGTCGCAAATAAATGGCCAAAAAATAAAAAGGTGAAGAAAAGTTTTCTTAAGGATTAAAAGTTAAATTCGAGCTATACTGAAAGTAATATTGGCAGTGTTTACAGTGCACGAATAAGTTGAAATGCGTCAAAATTGACACAAAGTACAATAAAGGGCAGCTGGGGAACTACAGGAATCAGCAAAATATGCTCACGTAAAACTGATCGTAAAAACGATGAATAATATCTTTCCTCCTCTTCATTATCATACAATGCACTGTTCCCACCACTACTCTTTTTCATTTCAGATACCTTATTAACCGCAACAACTTCCGGTGTCTCGTTTTTATGAACAGTGTTTCCACTCAATCAGATAGAGATTCTCACCGTACAATGATCTTTCAGTTTCTCCATTTTCTAGAATATGTTAAGCAAATGCTTTAATTGAGTTTCAATCAATTAATGGTAATTAAAAAAATTACGTTCTATAGTATAGCGCAGTAATGAACTATCGAATGGCACCCCTCCCCTTCTGCTAGTCCTATTGCTTGGCGAGATATTCGAGTTCAAAGTTTGAATACAGCGCTGAGACACCTTTTATAATCAACAGTACAAAAACTTTATACGAGTAAATGATATAACAAAATTATCATACAGCATTAATAGTTCGTATCGCTACTAAAACCAAGTTTTAAATGTGAAGTATGAAAATTTATGCAAAAGCTGAATACCATATTCAGCTGGAGTAATGTGGCTGTAACTGAATTTTAATGGGCGAGGAAAAACCAGTGGCAATGACTGGCATTAGATCGTTTTACATAGTTGTTGTATATGAAGTATTACTATGTGTTACTGCAAGTGGAATTTAGTGAGTAATACGAAAATTTCGTAACGTTTTAAAACACAAAAAGCACACGTAGTTAGCGATCCCACATAAAGCTTAGGAAAAGAAAGCTTTCGCGATTAATTTGCTTCTGTATCCAATTAGGGCCAAAGTATACACACACACACACACACATATATGTGTATATATATATATACAGATATATATATATATATATATATATATATATATATACATATACGTATATATATATATATATATATATATATATATACATACATATATATATATATATATATATATATATATATATATATATATACATATATATATGTAAATACACTACTAATTGCTATTCCATTATGTTTCCCACTAGCTCCATTCTTTATTCTAAATTCAAATAATAAGTATAATTGATTTCTTTTACAAGTTAATTTTATAGAATAATCTCAAGGGATAAAAAGTGAACGACCCTAAAGAAATTCTATCAAAGGTTATCTACAAGGTTTCTTATTATTTAAAAGCATATTTTAAAAAATCGTTTTATTTTTAAAGTTATGATTCTTGAGGCGCGTTATGAAAAAAAATTATGAAAGTGAAATTTGTTGATAATCGCACACATTCTAACAAAAATCAACAGGATGAAGTTGCTGTTTGAACATTCATGATGGTTATTGAGGTATTTGTAAATAAACAACACGTTTCGTTCATATAAATCTAAGCTATATCTGTGCTGTTAAATCTTATTTTTTAGTAATTGGAAATTGATAGTGGTCCATATAAAAAAATTATTTATTGTGAATATTCGTTATAGCAACAGTGTTTATAAGCTTTTCAAAATATATTTTAAGTTTATTTTTCTACTTGATGTTAAAAATTTATTCACATTATAAATTACTGAAAATGTTATTATTTGATTGAATTAAAGTTTCAACAACCGTATTTTTAATCATGGTTTAATTCTTTTATTAGTTCATTTTCATTAATTATTTTCATACTAAATAAAGTTATTCCTGTATTATGCCAAAGAATAATAACTTCTGATGCACATACATAATTACACACACAATTTTTGTTTAGTCATGCTATGTACCATTATTTGTAAGTTGAACTCAAGTGACCAGATTTACCGACTTCTTTTCTTTTTAATTCGCCTCTTAATTTGTTTTTAATAGTTTTTAACGTAACATATTTGACCTTTGTCAAATATGTTACGATCCATATTTCACTCACTGACGGGAATAAGTTAGGCCAACTGATATTAACAAAGTAAATATTTGATGAAATATATTTCGATCTGGCTATAAATATCATTTTAAAAATTTCCTATATATTTATCTACGATACACAATTTAAATATATACACTAATACGAAACGCAAAACTGTATGTCTTTTCTGCTTATATCTTTGCTTCGTTTTCACATCTAAAATTCCAAATCGATTTTAATTAAATTTTGCAAAAAGATAGACCAAAATTTATAATCACCTTTCTGAATTTTCGCCGCCCGATCACCTCCGTTCGTCCGCATATGGAAGCGATCATTGACGTGAGTAGGATAGCTCCCGTATAATTTAAAATATAAAAATTTCCAAGTGTTTCTTTGGAGTAGCAGTGTATGTTTGATTTGTACAAGTGATACTAAAAATATAGTGTAAAAGTGGTGTTAATATCTCGTAAACTATACTAAAAATCAGTTACCAAATGCTAAAAATAAATTTTTAAAGTTAATTACTGTAATTCGATATTGATAAAAAAAGGGGGTGGTTTGTAATTCTCAATCGGTGCCCGGTACATAGACAAAACGTGTTAACGTGTTTACAAACTTTATCTGATGACAACCGCACGTCGTGTACAAAACGATAATTATTTTTTGAGGCTCCTTACAGCACGTTCGTGGTGCAGCGTGTAACGCTAGCGCCCGCCTCGCTGCGTCGTAACGCGGGCGGTATGAGCTCCATGGGTTTCAGGTCATCTAGTAGTGCGCCTCGTTCTTTGTTTTGTATTTTATTGGTACAGAGTTTAGCAACACTACTGCCACCATCTAGTACTGAGCATTTGAAATCTTTATTCTGCTTGGTCAAGCCAGACAAAATGAAGATAATGTGAAAAAAAATATCTTTGATCTTCGGGAACAAGTGAAAGTAATGAAATTAGAAATCGAAAATTTAAAACTAAATCAAAATTTTAATGAATTAAAGTCACAAGAAACAGATGAGTTAAGCAATAATGATCTAGCGGTCGACACAAAATAGATAAGAGTTAAAAATAACAAGAAAAAAGAAAATTGGCTGATATTAAATCACCGAAACATGGCCGACAAATAATAAACAAAGTAAGTGATAATACCAAACCTGCTATGCAGTCACAACCAAATCAAATGCATAAACAACCGCCTATTATTGTAACCGGCGTTGAAAATATTAATGAATTAACTCCGTTAATAAACCAAACAATTGGTAGTGATCATTTTTAAACTAAACTAATGAACAATAACGTTATTAAAATAAATGTTTCGAGTGATAATGCATACAGAGCCTTGACTAATGAATTGAAAAAATATGAAATTTATTTGCCAACTATCGAGGATGTGAAGTGATTAAAGAACTTCAAAAACTGAGAGACAACAAAAATAAAACTAAACAAGTAAGTACTAATAAATTGATAAAAATGTCCACTCAGAATGAGACCACTCAGATTGAGGCCACAAAACCACAAAATTCCCAAAATTCCGGAAGAACATACAGCCAAGCTGTTTCTGATGAAACCCGTGTAACTAAGCAATTGCCTAATAAGGATAATATGTTATTAGAAATTATGCAGATGCTAAAAGATCAAAACCTGCGACTCAATAAAATTGAGAGCAAAAGAAAAGTCTCTGGAAACTAACAATGACTTCCCTACAAATTATGGAATGGAATGCCAATGGATTGCTACAGCACCAACGTGAGCTGCAAGAATCCTATACAGGAAACATTGACATATGTCTTATCTCAGAAACGAATTTTACTAGGGAGTCCTTTATTAGATTCAATAGCTACTCAAAGTTCGCGGAGGTAGTGCTGTTATTATTAAAAACTGCATCAAACACTTTGAAGAAGAAAAATATATGACTTGCGATGTTCAAGCTACAATTGTGACGGTTGAGACAACTTAACAAAAATTCAGAGTAAGTGCAATATTTTGCCCACCTAGATATAATATTTAGGCAGATGAACATATCACACTTTTTAAAAAATGTAATTGTCGAGTTGACTTCAATGCTAAAGACACCCACTGGGACTCAAGACTAACCAATACTAAGGGGCGAGAATTATACAGGACTGCTGTCAATTATGGATGCGAATTAATGTCAAGTGGTAAACCAACATATTGGCCTACAGACCCTAATAAAACTCCAGACCTAATAGATTTTTTGTTGTCAAAAATTTATCAGCAAATTATATTAAAATCGAAGAGCGATTTGACTTGAACTCTGATCATTCTTCAATTTACCTAACGGTTAGTGACAAAATCATTTTGAAAGAACAAACATAAACTCTTAGTAACAAACAAATAGATTGGATTTATTTTAATTATTTGTTAGAAAATGATATCAATTTGATGGTGCCGATATAGACTATTGATCAATTGGAAAAAGAATAAAATGTTTTTACCGCAGATATTCAAGGAGCTGCCTGGAATAGTACGCCGGTTATTAAAAGAAAATTAAAAGGTCTTAATTATCCGAAAGAAATTAGAGTCCTAGTATCAGAAAAAAGAAAACTTAGAAGAAAGTGGCATCAATCGAGAAGCCCACATGATGAAACTCTGCTTAACAGAGCTACTAGACAACTAACTACAGAAATAAAAACATCAAACAATTATCAATCAATAAAATTTTCACAGTACTTACTGCAGATAGCAGAACTGAATACTCACTATGGAAAGCTACAAAATATTTTAAACGACCGTTAGCTCAAGTACCCCCTATAAAAAAGACTAATGGAAAATGGGCTCGTAATAATTCAGAAAAGGCAGATGTGTTTGCTCAACATCTTGAAGCAAGATTTTATCCAAACAAGGGAGATGATGCTCTACCACCTTTTGATCCCAATGCTTATCCTGTCAGAATTCCATTAGTTACTCCTAAGGAAATTACTGATGAAATTAAAAATAACCTCAATGTGAAGAAAGCACCTGGATTTGATCTAATTACAGTTGACATATTTAAAAGATTTCAAAGAAAAGCTTTGGTTAAATTAATTATTCCGATCAATGCCTGTATTCGGCTAAACTATGTCCCAGATGCGTGAAAAACAGCTGAAGTTATTATGATACCAAAACCTGGCAAAAATCTAAGTAAAGTTGAATCATATCGACCTATCTCACTCTTACTAATCATGTCAAAGCTACTTGAGATAGTAATGTTAAAGCATCTTAAACCTGTTCTTGATCAAAGAAACCTGATACCACCATATCAATTTGGTTTCAGAAACAACCACTCGACAATCGATCAAGTACATCATATTACTAATGTTATTGAAAAAGCGATAGAAAACAAAAATGTATGTTTTGCTGTTTTCTTGGATGTAGCACAAGCATTTGATAGAGTTTAGCACGAAGGTCTCCTACACAAATTAAGATTACTTCTTCCTGATCACTTCTGCCAACTCTTAAAATCCTATCTGATTAATCGACACTTTCGGATCAAATACGAAGACTCGTATTCAGATTTGAAGCTGATTAAGGCTGGGGTCCCTCAGGGTAGTTTTCTAGGCCCAGTTATGTATTTGCTATACATTAATGATGTTCTAACAACATTATACAGTACAAGAGCTACTTTTGCAGATGATACGGCAATAATGGCAGTGGGGGAAACTGTGGAAAGTTCAACTAGAAAATTGCAATCGGCTCTCAACAAAGTAGCCATCTGGACAAAAAATGGCACATTAAATTAAACGAATCCAAATCAACACATATCATCTTTACAAATAAAAAGATAATACAACAACCAATCTTTATTAATGGCACTAAATTACCATATGCAAACACCGCTAAATATCTTGGTATGACTCTCGACGCCAAGCTTCGGTGGAAAGAACATATTAAGAAGAAACGCGACGAACTTAATATCAAGTTCAGAAAAATGTATTGGTTGCTTGGTCGTAATTCTGAGCTTTCGACATACAACAAGGTTATTTTGTATAAGTAAGTTCTACGCCGAATTTAGAGTTATGGAATATAGCTGTGGGGCTCCGCCAGTAAGTCTAATATCCAAGTGATACAAAGATTCCAAAACAAAGTGCTTAAGTGTGTAGTTAACGCGAATCGGTATGTCCGTAACTGTGATCTCCATCGCAATCTTGAGATTAAGATGGTAGACGATACTATCAGTAGATTTGCTAGTTCTCACCAAAAGATACTTCAAAACCATATTAATCCAGAAGTGTCCAGGCTCTCAAATATGCAAAATACTATTAGAAGACTCAAAAGAATAAAGCCTTTTGAGGTTGTAAGACATTAGAACAATAAGTGATTCAAAGGGAAATCTTAGTTTAGTGAGCACATAGTATATTAATTCAGAAACAAATTATTCGTTAGTTATATAACTAGTTTTAATAAAAATTGTAATAAAAAAACCTTTCTGAATTTAGGTAAGATAGACACGATTTTAATATAGACACGATTTTGCTTCTGTTAATGTACTAAATTACTCCAATAATTTAATCCATCATAAGTCTAAAAGAGACCTGTGAAAATGGGAATGGCGTTACAAAATGGACAAAAAAGTTGATGTTAATTACAACTTGCGATAATAATCCAAAACAAAATATCTATGCAAATAAATGCGCGTATATCATATTTTCATAAATCAAGAATTGATAATAAGGAATAAAAAAAATAATAAAAAGCTGAATGAAAATAACGAAGTTCATTATAAGATTTAAGTAATTAAAAATAATAAATAAATTGTTTATTGATTTTGACATTCGTTCTGTTGTCAAAATGGCGTTTTTTTTCGCTTTTTATGAATTTAACACAGGTTTTTCGACTTTTCTACTTTTTGGCTTACGAGTTTTATGGATCAGTATTTTTACGTAAATGCGCGTAAATATGTTTGAAGACTCGGACATGTATATTCTTACAGTGTAAATGAATATATGTTTTTACTACATAAATATTTGCAAACCATTATATGATTATATGTACATATATATTCCTGTTAACTCAGTTGCAAAACAGATGACAATCTATCACAGCACTATTTAATCTTTTTAATGTTGGGCTGTAAGAAATTATTTTTGTAGCAATATTTTTTTTCAATGTACAGTTTTATGTTTCAGAATTTTTGAATATAAAATGTCATTATTAATGAAATTCTTCTAGTTTCCTTTCTTCTCGTTGAATTCGAAAGTTTACATCACCAGTCTACTAAATACAACAAAAACGTATTTTGCGCAATAACTCATTATTTAAATATAATTAACACCATCTATTATTTTTCAATTGACATTAATTCATTTTACAGAGCTTTCACAATTGATTTTCAAAAATGTCAGCTTACTCAGTATTTTATACTCACAGGCAGATTCGAAATCACATAAAAAGTATATCTCAAATATAGTAGAGCACATAAAATCATTAAAATTCAATACTCTAATGTTAAACTTTTGGTCATTTACGTTTCTATTCAAAGACGGCAAGCTTGATATGGTTGTATAAGGAATAATAAAAAAGACATCTCATAAAAACCTCTCTATGTATTCTCACCCTAAACTATGTACAAAAACAATAATTCTAATTCAACTAACCTGGTCAATTATCCCCGTTGCCACTTTTTTAGCCGCAGGGTGCCGCATCGAGCGCACCCGCATCCGCCCAACAATGGTCTGCGTCATTAAACCGTCACGTTACGCCGAGTTTGTAATTTGTAGTAATATAATTTATTAGCTCGGAGATAAAGTTTGCAAATATTAATATTGGCCACGTACTTTCTTTATTACCTGAACGATTCGGTTTAAATATTTTTCGTTTCATTTCATTACCTCTATCGCTAGGATAAATTGATGAATTTTTCGATAAAAGTCTAATCTGTTTTATGCTGTTTTATTCTACAACGATTGTCAAATTTGCAAAACGTGGATGATAACTATATGCTTAATTGGGCAAAATTGGAAGTTACTCCAGTTTATACTTTTTATTTATACTACCATCTACAATTTTTTAACGCTGCATGCATTTAATAAGGGGGACTGTACATTTCAAATACAAGGAAGGGCTTCTTAGTTTATTTGGTAGGAAGTGGGAAATATGTGATGAACAAAAAAAAAAATTAAACTAAACATACTTGAATTTTATTATTTTTCTTACCATTTTTTAATCATAACTCCAGCTCCAATATTTTAATGCTTTTCATATTTTCCTGGCAACACTCTTTTAAAAATAATTCGTAATCATGTTAATTAAATCGGAAAAATCTCCAGAGAATTTAAATAAAATGGATCTTAAGAATTCTATTGCCAAAATTTTATGCATTATAATGTACATTTCTTTTTAATACACTTTTATTAGTTTTACTTTTGTGTACATTACTATGCAAACCAATATTTCATGTCGATTTTCACCCATTTCCAATTTTCGTATCAATTTAAAATTTTGTTAAATGACATGACTCATGATATGGGCGGATGGTGGAATACAATATAGTTTGAAGACTAAATACATTTTTGTTTTTTTCTAAGCAAATCATGAAAAGGTTATAAAATTACCGCTACCAAATAAAGTCATGGTAGAATTTCATTTTCCCCTAGAGTTTTTGGTGTTGGAAAATCTTTTATTGAAGATTATCTCGTGCTGGCCGTATTGTGTTATTCTGTAATATATGGCAGAAATATTTCAGTCAATTTAAAGCAAATGTACATTTTGTAAACGTTAGTCTAAAACTTTCCCTTTTTATAGCTTCTAATAAATGTGTTAAATAGTTAATGTTCTCAGAAAAAGTCTTAGAGAATATAAGTATACCATCTATGTAGTTTACTGCAAAATCTGTAAGATTGTACTTTCTTGAAATATTATTGAGTATTCTTTGAAAAATAGCTGGTGATGTCTTCAAACCAAAAGGTAAACACGTCCATTGATAATGTCCTTCCTGTGTCACAAAGGCAGTTTTCTTCCTATCTTCAATTCAGAACCGGATTAACTAAAATGCTGAATTGATATCCAGTGTGGAAAAATATGTTGAGTTTCTTGTCTGAATCAATGGGCATAGTTGTATCACTATTTCATTTAAATCTCTGAAAATTGTATTTAAATCTCTTATCTGAATCACTAGGTCGTTGACCAATGGAAATAGTAGTATCACTGTTTCATTTAAATCTCTGAAATCTGCACATAATATTGACCTTTGTTTGTCTTCTTTTTTGAAAACCAAAGTGGCCTGTGCCGCAAATGTATTATAAGATTCCTTTGTAAGAGTTTTGTCAATTAACTTTTCTATTTGGTCTTCAACCGAAAGTCTATAAGGCCTTTTACTACAATATTTGTCCATGAGTAGATCAATACGTGCTTCATGTTCTTTGACTACGCCAATGTCATATTTGTCCTTTACAAAGATTGATTTGTAAGTGCCAAAAAGATTATATATTTCTGACTTTTGTTGAGTATTTAAGTCACTCACATTTACTTTGAAATCTTCTCCTTTTATATGTTCATTAAAACTTATTGAACATGGATTTGTTTCATTCTTAAATTCTTTAAGAATGTTGTTTTTACCATCATCTTTATTCCTAGCATCTATTTCTTCTTCTATTTTTATTTCTTCCCTTTTTTGAGTGGTTTTTAAATTTTCATCACGAACCAGGTCAAATTGTTTTATGATATCAAGTCTAATAAGAAAACCGTATTTAAATTTTTCTCCTCCAATGATATAAACATCATTTTATCATCCAAATTTTTTATTTTAATAGTTATCAAATCTATCGTATTTTTAACACCATTAATTATGATCAAAAAATATCGCCTTTTTAAATCATACTCTCCTTTTTCTTGCAGTTTTCTCAATTTGGAATTAAATACAGAAACGCTTGAGCCTGAATCATATATCTCAAATATCTCTAATCTTCCATTCCATAACATTTTGACTTTAATTAATTGTGTTATTTTTCTTTTTTTATCATTATGTTTTAGTTCAATATCAACCACTGCATTTTTCACGGTTTTACTACTGTTTTTCTTCTGGTTATACTCTTCTTTCTGTTTGAACCAACACTTTTCTTCAGGATGAAAGCGAATAACTTTATTTAAATTTTCGAAGTCTTACATGGTTTTCTTTTATCAGTCTTTCCTTTATAATAATTTGTATTTTTTTGATTCTCAATGTAGTTCTGTTCGTTGGCAAGAAGTTAGAATTCTAATCTTCCACATTCTCTCCTAAATTCACTAATCCGTCGGTCAGCATTCAATGTCTCATTTGAAAACTTTTATATCAAAAAACTTTTATATCAAAAAACTTTTACCAGTTTTTTTAGATTTTTATTTTTTCACATAGTGCTATTAGTGTTTTGTGTCGTTCCTGTAATCTTATGTAAATACTGGTTATCAAACTGTAAATTTTTACCTTCATCTATATATATTTTCCTCAAGTCCATATTTAGTTTTACTGAACGTGTTCGGTGTCTTTTTTTTGGCAAATTTCTAATTTTTGTAAATATGTCCGATGCCAGTATGGCAGTGTGCTTAATTTGAAATCACCGGAGACATCAAAAACACGTCCGTCGGGCGTCTCAATTGAGATTATGCAAATCCCATATATATATATATATATATATATATATGTATATATATATATATATGTATATATATATATATATATATGTGTATATATATATATATATATATATATATAAATACAAACATACATACATGCATACACATGTGAACAAATATTACTCGATTAATGCTCAAATCCCTCAAGGAAAACCAGAATATTATATACATTAAAGCTTAGCCAAGTGATTTGAAATCTGCATGCAAAATCGAAATATTGTTTCTCGGGGTATAACTATGCATAATTAGTTATTGGGTAATTATTATTTTATTAGTCTTCGGTGCCACAAAACTAAAAACGAAACCCTTACGAGTCCATCCGTCACAGCCGTTTCTCCCAAAAAGTTTCTTTTATTTAGAAATTTAAATTTGGTATAGTAATACAGCATATTAACCCTCTCATTTTTCTCAATAACTAACATTCAAAGATATTTATATGAAAACTTTAGACGGGCGTGATGTGGTGGTTTAAACATATGAAAAAAGTCAAGATCGCTATATAGTGTGAGAATCGTTTGAAAGGGCTAGTTACAAAGATGTAAAAAAATTTCAGAATTTTAGGTAATATACCTTCACATGTATACTGAAAATTATTATAAAAAAAGCTGCATGTAACTGAGTACACGTAACAGAAGTGAAATTTCTTTGGCAATCTAAACCTCAATTTGTAAGTATATAGCAATAGATAAAACGGCAGAGAGAGAGAATATACTAAATGTAAATACATGAACTGCACTAAATTCGTCTAAGAAGACTTCAATACTAAACATTAAAACTAAATTGTTTACAAACTGACGCAACGTATCTAATAAAATCTTCATATAACTTTACATAGATAATGATTACTTAGAAATAAGCGACGATACCAGTACCAGAACATGGATAAATGCAGCTGAAGGAAGTTGGGGTGTATTTTTCCTGTTGAAAATAATATTGACTATAATTCTATGTGCGGGTTAATTGCCGATTTGTAAATAAATTAAGTACGTATGTTTTAGTCTTGCGTTGAATGAAGAACTCGCTATATTAGTAATTAATTAATAAATAAATAGTTAAACAAATTGACAAAATTTTATTCAAAGCAGCTGACAGCAGTAGTGAGCTGGTTTTCGCGCATTCTTACACTCTTTGTCTCCTTCTATTGTGTTCATCTATCGTTCTCGGTTGTTAGCTAAATAAGCGTTTTCCGTCCTTCTTGCGATAAATTCGTTACATTCTGGCATTACAATAAAACGATGCTTTGAAAATGTTGCATTAAATTTGATCTCAATATTTTACTCTTACCGCACCCAAAGAAGTGTCACTTAAAAAATCTTGGAACCTTTATTTCTAAAATTATTCAAACAAATTTTGGACCCCTTATCGCACACACAAAGTTTGTAGGAAAACTATTACAATTATTCCAAACGTAACCGTTTTAAGATACTCACGAAATACGTGCGTATGTCTCCCCTACTTAATTATATTTAGGCGTTAATAAATACTTATTGCACTAGGAAGTCCACATTAGTGATGACTTATGATGAATAAAGTAAATTTTTTTTTAAATATGGTACAGTTACTCGACGTGCCAGCCATAGATGCACTAAACTGGATTTTATATCATTTAGCATTATCAATATTAGGACTAGGCTTTCTTGTCTTCATTATGGTGCTCTTGTCACTGCTGAATAAATTGTACTTCTTAATGAAGAATTTTTCAAGTTTATGTTAATATCTTAGATAGAATTTTAAGCACGCGCGAAATTCGAAAATTACTGCTTTACCATAGACCCTTTTGATGTGAAACATCTATAGGCGCAGGTATAAACCGGATATTAAGGTATATGTATAGTCTATATGTAGTAGAGTGTACGGTATGGCAACGTGTCGCCATGCGCAACCGACTACGCGACCCCCTCCTTACTCAGTTCGACGCTGTTGTTTACTACGGTGCACATAACCTGTGCTTTATTATTTTTGTATTAATTGTAAATAAATGTTTATTAAATAAAGTCACAATTTTCTATAAGAAATTCGTAATACTTTATTTTTTCGTTATGCTATATTTAGTTCCTGTAATAATCTTGTCTTTTATGCATATTACTTGTACGAACACGATGTTTCACATCTGCCAGGCGTCCCGTGACGGCTCACTGTTTTTTTGAATATATTAAATTTAACAAACTTCACGCCAATCACGTACGACACTTGTGCTGACACTTGGTGACCTCTTACGCACGATAATATGCGTAGACAAGCATTAAAGAGTTACACATGTAATGATTTTTTGAATTATTTACATTTAACTAAAGTATGAAACTCGTGATTTATCTACCCATACTATCTACCCAACTTCCTCTTTAATAGGCCCACTTTTGCGAGTGATGATGGGTCGATCATCCTGCTAGTCACTTTCAGTGATTTATTTGCACCAGCGTTCAGTTTCAGTGATTTATCTGCATATACAAATGCAAAAAGACAAAAAATTACACTATGTATATAGTAAAACATAAACCTGGCCAAGTGCTAGTCCAGCTGGCACGTCGAAGCTATTTCGTTTGAAGTGAAATTACTTAATCTATCATCCCTATCTCATCACTATAGGGATTGAAATAAAAATTTAATGACACTTACGTAATGCAATTAAATAGCAAGGACTTATAAATTACCGTGAATACATTAAAAACTATGATATATGGAATCATTGTTTTAATTTTTCTGCCAACTTTCTATAGGTTCCTTTTCCCTTGCACTTATAGGAAATTAGGGGAGGGAACATATTTGTTTCCCATTTATTTGGGTGTATCACCGAAGACTTAAAATTATGGAAAACAATTTTGAGAGCCTTTTGACTAGCTCTTTCAAACGATATATTACCATACAAATGAAATTAAAAATTTCTGTCATGACTACCTCATTTTTCTACTATAAAATTTTCACGTAAATTTTCTAAAAGTTAGGTTTTGCGGAATAATATGCTCTATTACTATGCCAAATATAACTTCGTTATTAATTAAGTCTTTAGTAAATTAGGTTTCGGTAAATAAGTACCAGAAAATTGTTCAATGTGGTATGTCGTTCTATTTAGAATACAAACGATGAAGCAATAAATTTACAGGAAAGTAGAATAATTACAATAACATCTGTAATAGCTTTCTTTTTAATTATAATCACTTGAAATATGCAAAGAAACGCCGGTTCATGGTTTTATCGGCAGATAGGTAGAAATGTCTGGCGCAGCACCTGTTAGGAATCCATTTTACAATATTGGAGTAAGTTTAAGTCAAACGTTTTCAAATAAAAGATCGTTTGAATAAACATGTTGAGATCTCGATGTAATTTTTTTTATCATTATATGCATATTGTTTTACTCATAACGTATCACCGGCGTTTCTTTGACCGTGTCGCTGGCGCACGGCAAGTTTATTGGAGACACCATCGGTAATAATTTATATGGGGTAAGCGCCTGTGAGGAAAGGTGAAATCAACCGTGAGCTGAAAAGATAATCGCCTATTTCGCTCTATATTATTACGTTTATGCATGTGTGAATAAGGGAAAAAGGAACGGGGGAGGCGGGTTCCGTACTTTTTACTTTTACACCATGCATGTATACGGTTTTTCACAATTAAATGAAACTACGTGATGTAGTATTATTTCTACTTTCTTTAATTTCTTTACCATGACCTAGGTTTCGTTGTATTACAACATCTTCAGGTGGGATATTATATATTTATTGGAATATTAAAAGTGAATTTCTACAAAATGAACGCCAAATATATTCAATATACGGCTTCTTTTAAATAATAGTTAAAGAAGCTATATCACTTTGTTTCTTCTAATATCCTATATTTCATATATTTTTATACTGATAAATACCTTTATAATGTTGAAAGGAATTAGCCTTCGTTTTTCACTTTTAAGACGATATAAGGAATATTGTCAGAGATGCAGATTAATTAGCTCACAAAAGCGCGTCTGCGTATTCACCCCCTATTTATGGCTAACTACAATTATTCTTATTCATCTGCTCTCAACCAATTATTCTCGTTTTTCCTTGCCGATAATTATCAATATTTTATTTAGCAAAAAGGCGCCGCAATGAAACTCGTCTCGACCCACAAATCATTGCTCAGCGCCATTTTATCATTACGTCTCACCGCGAGTACACCGCGAGTTAAAGTACATACACAAAAGTTAAAATTAATAATGACTAGTAGTATAAAGTAAACGGTATCATAATTTCAGATTTTATATAAAATTTTATCGATTCATCTTTTTAATTTTGTAGAATGACCAAATTTAATACTAAATTTCTAGTTCTTAGGGAATATTTATATAAAAAACAAAAAAGGAATTTTTTTTATGTTGATAATATATATCTTAAAGTAAAATAAGGAGCAAAATGATAGAAATAAATGCTAAAACAATGATCGTGTTGCAAAAACTACAAAGTTGTATATATGATTCATGATGTAGTCGATTGGTAACACAAATTATGCTTCAATGATTAATAAAAGTTTTATTACTGGATATAATATTCATAGAGGTTTATTGTGAAAAGTTATATATATTTATATCAGTAAATTTTGCTGTTGGAAATTTGATAATACTCTCATCATTTATAATTGTAAAGGAAATATACTGTGCTCGCATATATTTACCCGTAATCCAAGTATTTCAACCGAGCGAAGAATTCTGGCAGATAGAGCTTTTGTGAATGTGCACGAGGTGAAAAGAGAGGGGAGGGCATCTCTTCACGGTACTCCGCCAGGCCTATATTTTTCTAATACTACTCGGGCAAAGTTGCGAACAAGTCATTTTATTACATTTTACTATTTTGAAGTAAAATTTGTAATTATAAAATAAAACACCCAACGTAAAACACCCCTTTTAAATTAGGCAAGTGTTTTCAAATCAATCTAGATGATATAAAAAGCCGTACCCTCTTTTAGGCAAGTATTTCTAGATAAATCTAGATGATATAAAAAGGCGTACCATCAAAACGTTCTCCAGTTTACGAATGACATGTTATCACAAGTTTCCAAATCGGATACAATCGTTATTAATCTGAAATCTTAATTACGCGAAAATTTACACAGCATCTGTGATCGTTTACTTTATGGAAAGTTTCGCGATTTGTAGACGCAGCATATGCGTAATCGTTCCGAACCGAACTCCACGCGGTGCACATGAATCATGAGTCACTTATACCGCACAGTAAAGCCATGAAATAAAATGTAAGTTGCCAAATGAACCTAAATTTTGACAGAAAGAAAATATAAGATAAATAGACTTATTTTTTTTTTAAATTTGTTTGCTTACTGGTTATACGTCATAGTTACTAACGTATAAAAATAAAAACTGCTTAAAAATACATTTGGGATAGAAAATTATACTTTGCCTAAATAGGAATAGATAAAAACACTACTAATTAAATCAGTATACGATCAGCTCGTCATAATTCCATCTGTTAAACACTATTCCGATCTCGACCTAATTTTAACTTTGGTATAACCCAAAAAAAGTTTATATTTCATCAAGTACATCTAACAGTACGTCAGTTTTTGCAGTTTGTACAAACAATCGATTCGATACATTATTTATTTTACTACGTGAATCTGTTGCAAAAGCAATATATATTAAATACAATTTTAAAATTACTTATTTAATAAACTTTATTACGTAATATTCTCATTTAATTTTAGAATATTTTAGGGAGAATTGCGACATTTTTTAATGAAATTATATATATATATATATATATATATATATATATATATATATATATATATGTATATATATATATTATATTAAATTTATTGAGTAATACTAAAATAATAAAATAATAATTTTTTATTTGCTCTGTTCTAGTCGCGTTTTCACAAAAAGCTCATACCATTTTCCAGCATCTTACGGATTTTCATAACCGAAAAAAGAGAAAAATGTCATTAGAGTAGAGACGAATCAAAATAATATAAATTTAAGTGATGTTCTTAAAAATGACGCCTTCCGATGTGACAAAACTTTATAATTTACATATTAATCTACGAAACACGACGTTGCCGCGTTAGATTTTTGAAATAACTTGGCAATAGTTATTTTATTGTTTTACTGAATTTATTAGTAGTAATATCTTCTTTATATCAAACTTAGGAACAGTATAAATATTCTCTGAATATTTATACCGTTCCTAAGTATAACATAAGTTTAATCATTTTATATAAGCAAAATTGTAAGACTCTGTTAAGTATAACATCTGTCTTTAAAATATTGACGTAAAAACGTCAATAGCGTATAATATACAGAAATTATATAATTTTTATCATTTGAATCGTTTAATTCATTTGCAACTTGCATTTTTTTAAATATGTGTTGGCTTAAAAAGCGTTGTATGGATGCGTCTGCCTTTGAAATTATTAAAATCCTCTTGTTAAATTATCGGTCGGAAATGTTATATTATCTGGTGGAAACTCTGGTTTGACTTTGCGTGTACGCCTTTTATTAGTTAAAGACGGCGAAAATACAGCCATCGTTTTTTAAACGAAAATTTTGTAGCAACGATGGAGTCATTCGCTCGCCTAACATTGTGTAGCGTTTGTAGGTACAGGTATCTACATGAGAAGGGACAAACTAGAAGACAAGAAAGAGTATAGTGATACACTTGAGCCATGTGTGCGATGAAGTCCTACCTCATTCATGATCTTATGCGAATAAAGCTCACGCGTTTTTTTATTATATAATATCAGCTAATAATTAAACTGAATTAACAGTACGCATGAGACTTGCAATATAAGTATCCGCACATCCTTAGTTTTAAAAATTGAAGGGTACATATTATTTGTTTTGACCTATATATTACTATTTTAAATCTAGAAAATGATCTGGTGTATCTGGGATATCCGTAAAAATATCTGGATTTCTCCTAAAATACAAGATTTAGAATCATGGCTATAATTTCATGATAAACTTCAGGTAAGCTTCCAGTAATACATTTATTTTTATGATTTTTACTTCAGCCATTTCGGAGATAAAGTAGTAGGACTTGTTATGATATCTGTATAAAATTTGGAAAAAACAATTATGGAATCCTTTTAAAAAAATTTCACTTCATTTGCGCCTTCTAAAATTTCTATGCAAATTGTCGTGAGTCGTGAGTGTTTACTAAATAACTGTTTAACGTAAAAACTCTCAAAATCAAAGTTTCATTGTCAAAACAGTTTCAGAGAAGAACAGTCGCAAGAGATAGACTAAAGAATACGTGAAGATATAAGAAGTTCGTTTTTACCACCTTTTTTATTAACTTGCTCTCTTGTCTTCTTGTGTCTTTGTTTGCGTGTCCGGTACAAATTTTGCAAACTAAATATAGCTCAAAACTGGATGACATTGCAATAACAAATCAACTCTCTATTTGTTTCTTCGACACAAAGGAGAATGCCCACTTAACTACAAATTTAAACTAACTTCCCGTTCAGCTAGGGACCAAACTACCAGGCGATCATAAGAATGAAAAAGTTGGTTAGAAATTAACACCGGAGATTTCGGCAGATTTTTTATTTAGCTTAAAGAATGATAATCTAACCCGGAAAACCTTTCTTTTAATTTTGATCTGTCTGTATGTCAATTTGTGCGCCAATCACGCAAAATCCACTGGCCAAATTTTGATAAAATTTAGTATGGTAATAGTTTATAACTAAGATATATGAGAAAAAAAATAAAAAATATAAATATATGAGAAAAAAATTCTATGCCGATTTTTTGCGAGAGAAAAAGTGGAGCACAGTTAGTTTAAAAATAATTAATATAATTTATCAAAATATTAATAGAGTTCATAATTAACCGAATTCGCATAAACACCAAAAATAAGTGTTACTAATACGACTGTAAATCTTAGTAATACGAGTGAAATAAGTAGTTAATTACTAACAATAAATAGATTGGCAATATATATAACGTAATATATCTGAAATTAATAAGTTGATATCATTAGCAATATCAATATATTTAAAATAGATTGCTAATTTTCACACATATAATACTAAAAAGCGGATAATAATTATTTACATAAATTTCTTTTTAGTTATAACAATACTTCTAAGGTCTAAAACGGAAAACGTGGGGCACATGCAGTAGATAACAGTAAAAAGTATAGGAATAGCTCTGGTTGAGAAAACTCACACAACAGGTAATATAATTTGTGGTGCAATTAATTTGTTCGTGGCTTATATGAACTTGCGCCCCACATTTTGTGTATTGGATCTTATAAATATTTTCATAGCTATTAAAAAATCACAAATTTTCAGGACAACATATATGGGGTTATAAACCTGTATCGAGTTATAAATCTTTATGGAGCAAGGAGAAATTATTTTATATAGTCCGATTTGAAAAGAATATAAGCAGTTATGAACTATACGTAACACGACATTATCAAAATTTCAATAGTCTTAAATTAAATTGATATTTTAAGCGTCGGTTCAAAGACGACTGACTTAGTTTAATGACATAAGAAATTATATGAATTCAGCTCTCAAAGACGCGTCAGTATATTCGCGCCTCTGATTATGGCCAACGATTATCTCTTTTTTAGCCGTAAGGGCACATTGTTTGCGCCCCCGCCCACCCAACAATGCTCGGAGCCATTAAACTGTCAAATAACCGCAGGTTTGTAATTGATAATAACATCACTTATTAACCCGGAGACAATGTTTGCGAGCATAAATGTCGGCCACACGGTTTGTTTATTACTTCATTTATTTCGTTTAAATATTTTTCGTTTAATTTTATTGTCGTTACCGTTTGGCGGATAGAATCGGCGAATATTTAAACAAGAATTGGAGTAATTTTCCTTTATTGTTAACCGTTGTAAAGCTTGCAAATCATGAATGAACTTCATTTTATAAAATATAAGTTTGTATTTATAGGTTGTGCCAACCTGATTTACTAACCAAAACTGGCAATTACAGTAAATAATTTCCTCGTTATGAACAAGGAAGTTACAGAAAACAGATTGGCATTCTAAATTAATTTGATCTGGCAGATAGCATATTTAATAAAAATCAAAATCTTTTTGAAAAGTTAAGTTTGTGATTAAGCGTCTGACTTTCTTTCAATATTATTCACATATATGTGGTAAAAGCTAAACAATTCTGCAATACTTTGAGATTATATTATGACCTAAATTATTCTACGAGATTTTAATCTTGGTAATCTTAAAATTGCCAATAATTTCATTTTTACATATTTATATAGACTTAAGTCATCATTTAGTTAAAAATTGATTTTTTTCTTTAAAACTAAAATATGAAATTACAAATTTCTTGTATTCTTGGATATATCTTTAAATAAATTTTTTTCATCATAATTGATGATTTCGCAGTTAACAATTCCCATTTTTCGACGCTCAAAATACTTCAAACTATTACTAAGCTCTCGGCATGTTTAACCGGTAAAATTGTTAAAATCAAATAAAATTGTCGATTCATCGTTTTTTCTTTTTCAAAAGCCTTTAATAATGGCTTCGTGACTGCTTTGCTGTGAAGTTTTGCTTCCAGAAGAATTCCTTTGAGAGCAGCAAGCACTTGTTTAGACCGACATTGTTTCACCATGTTACGGTGAAAAAATGTCCTTATTTCATTCTGTTCGATTGTACTCAGGATTAATAAATTTTATCCCAAAATCATCGCTCTAATATAATTATTTCTTGATTGATATATTAATTAGTCAGAAGTTGTATAATAGTGTTATGATAGTATAATCAAAACATACTTGACTAAACTCAAACCATTTGCTATTTTACAGTAAACTATTTTAATGTTATAATAAATACTTATCACTACATCTATTGGATTTTTTTTGCTTTGAATTAATTACGATAAATATAGTTTTATCTCCTATAAAGTTAATGTTTTTATCTTTGGTTATGCATTGGAATTGAATTTTCTTAAACAAATATCACACGCGAAATGACTATTTTTCATAAGTAAGTGAGTATTAACATAATATTCGCAGCTCAGTAAACATGTAATAATGTCTGATATAATGATACCTCATTGAGGGGGAGGTACATATACTTGCATTATTGTGAATTTATCAAAAATTATATTTATGAACGTAATTATAGTTTTTCTACAACCTTCTGAAAACGCAGTCTTTTTTCTATTTTAAGGTCAGTAATTTCAGAAATAAGGCTAAGAACATATTTTTTTATATTTTTGAGCATATCTGCGAAGATATATCCCCTACGATTATAATGATTATTTTTCAGTCTATTATAATTTGCATTCCAGTTTTAATAAAATTGTTTCAACTGCTTAATTTACTATCGTTTAATTTTTATTTAAGTATTTTCGAGTGTTAAATATTTTCAATTGTGGTGTAGTTAGGTTAATGCGCTTTATTGCTGTATCAAATTTTATATTTCCGCCCCATGCGGTTTTCGGGAAAAATGCTGTTGACATACAAATTTGCACGTGAGTAATCTTATAATAGTTGCCTTTATCCGTTTATTGTAAAGAAATCCTGAAAAAGCATTACATTATGTATTATAAAAATAATTAGGCAATATTGTTTCGAAATATGTTCTTAACATATTCGTTGTTGTTTGTAATTATTAAATTGCAAAAATATTTTATCTAGATAAACGCATATAAACACAAGTAAAATACATATGTAAGTGTTAAGCAGTTGTCAAAAAAAACCTCCAAAAAATATAACTATGAACGAAATAAATTTGGGCAAGCGTAAATATGAAGTTTAGACGAATGGATTATATGCGACAAGGTTAAATAAATTTTAAGTACACTCATATATAAACGCATGTAAGAAACATTTCATAGATATAAAGAGTATCCACAACGCTGTAAACGGTAACCGTCTTAGATTTTTCATAAACATTTTTTTTTGTAAAAATAAATTCTAGTTTCAAATTATTTCTGATTCTTGAAGCTTAAAGAAAAATGTAAACAATCATTTTGATAATTTTTTATGTTCACTACACAAAATGGAAAGCCGAAGTACTATTTCTTTAGAATAATTTCTTATTTTTTTATGGAATCGTTACCATTTTACGACTTGTCAATAATATTATTTATTAAATTATTATTTTTCTTTAATTAAACATGTGTATATGTATACACACACACATACACGAATACGCATACACAAATATATATATATATATATATATATATAATATATATATATATATATATATATATATATATATATATATATATATATTATATATATATATATACACGTTTTTTATTTCGTTCAATGCTTGCGAACACTTCTGCCAAATATTTACCTTGCACAGATATTCGTGTGTCGCGAATACCCTTCGCAAAACGTTTCTTTAAATAAACGGCTGAGAACGTCAGGGTAAACTTTGTTTAATTAATATTTCAGAATAATAAAGAGTTCAAGGCAGTCAGATTATGCACGACTTGGGAACTGTTGTAATAAAATGTCATTCCTTAACTGACGTGCCTCTCAATGGTGTAAACTATTGTGAGACAATTAATTTTATGTCTGTATTGTGTGTTATAAAAGTTCTTTGTATAATTGTTATTGCATTTTCAATATTTCTACTTTCTAAAAACATAATTGTAAAGAATTGTTAATTAACACCTAGAGAGTTAGTTGGAAATTGTTAGTTAGAAATTTACCTATAACTTATTGGTTTCTGTTTCAGTTATTCAGTTTCCATTACCACCGTTTTAATAAAGTATGATAAGTGTAATAGTTTATACATATATGTAACTAGGCTATATTTACAAATAAAATGAGATTTTAAATAAATTTTTAAATGTAATATATACTCTAACAAATTGAATCCCACAATGATCAAATTATCTAAATACGGTGTTGAACCAATTAATTTTTTAAAGGCAAGAAATTTAGTGCAGTTATTTTTATTCCAAGGATTTTACATGCCCATTTTTAATTACTCATAATTAAAAATAATTAAGAGAGATATTGACATTATTATTACAATTAAAAACCCAATCCACTTTGATCTACGGGTTTTGACTAGAAAACCATTAGCTACGTGTTGAAGGCAACGGCGAAAACTAATTTGAGATAAGAGTTTTTAAGAGTTAGGGAGAAAACTTAAAGAAGAGTCTTAAATGAGAGACTGTTTAAGTGACGTTGTAATAAAGGCCATAAATGTGTCAAGTACTAAACTTAACTTGTACCAAGTACTCAAGCAATTGTGTAATTAATACCGTGAGTAAATTGATTAGCTCAAAGGTGGTTTGTTTATAACAACTTTTTTATCTCTGAATCAAATCCTTTCATGATTAGGTCTTCTTTTATCTGTAATTTAAAAACACAAAAATAATTATCATATTTGGTTGAAAAGTTTTAGTTATTTGTTTCATTTAAACCTATAGGAAATCTGTACCATGGACTTCACCCGGATAATAGGCTTCATTGGAAACAGTATGTCTATTTAAATATATATTTTAACAGCCATGTAAATTTTTTGTTCAGCATATCTAAATTTGTCCTGATATATTTTTATCAGAATACAGATTTAAATTGTCGTTTATGTCATGTCGTTTCGTTATTCGATGATTTAATTTTACCACGTTAGAACGATATAATAGAAAAATAAGCGAAATATTATAAAAAGTTTGACTTTATTTTTAAAAATATTAACGTTTTAAAGAGCTTCATTTTCGTAATAATGCAAAAACGCTACGTTGCATTGATGTGTTTTGATCTTTAAAAATTACTGATATCTTCATTCGATCTTATAATGAAAATAGATAACGTTAGTACTTAATCAATACTTCAAGTGATTTACCTTCGAAACAAATTAAGAAAATTTGTAATTGCCAAAATTTATATAAATGTTGTATAATGCATGTACTAAAAGTTCATCCCAACGTGAGATTTTAAACTGCGCAACACTTATGGAGATTCTCATGGCTCGCTATATAAAATAGAATATTCCATAACGTAATTCGTTTACTTAAGATCTCCATAAAACTAGTTAATACCGTCAGTAAATTAAAAACAAATTGCTTAAGTTTTAACACATAATTGACACTCAAGTGTCGAGAATCACTTTTTAACAATATATTGATTTTTGCGTCATAAAAATTGGTTAGAAAAAAATATATGTATTGTAGATTAAAAGATACTTTGATGATGATTCGAATAAACCTGTTAAGTACAAGTGATATTCACACCACTAGGTTTCCACAGTCCTTACGTATACATCAATGTTGTATTTTGATAAACTGTGCGACATTGCGTTGTGCGTCACTTTCTGTAGGAAATTCCATTTTCTGTAGGAAAAATAGTAGTGACCATCGCTTCTTGCTGGGCAGTAACGTTCTAGTACGTTTTGACCTAAGATTTTTCAATATTTTGTAATATATTGTATGTTTATTGAACTGATAATATATATCTATATTATTTTTAACTTAATTATTATGTAATATATCTTAAATAGACGTAAGAGGAATAATATATTTACTTATATCTTTTTAATTTGTTAAAATAAATCGAACAAAATAATTTTGCAATGAAGTAATTAGTAAATTCCATTATTCGCATTATTTTCAGATATTTTATACGTGTGTTTAAAAAAATAGGATGGGTCGAATACACTCTGACTCATTTTCGAGATTGAGAAGGAGATACCAATTGGGAACATAATACTTGCTATTAATATTTTCGATTGCATTTTGAAATATTTCTTTAGTGTCATCCTACCAGAGGGGATTTAAAAGAAAATAAATTATCCCTGTATTCAATATACGGAGACGTTAAAAAAAAATAAAAATTATTTTCGATGTATGCAGGGAACTCAATTGCACCTTCTATAAAATATTCACCACAGTCGGTCAAAATTTAAAAGAATTATGGACTGTGTGAAATTAAAAGATTTACATTTTTGCCATTAGGTTTCGAAACTAAAATTAACAAAAAAACAAACAAAACCAAGTGTATCCGCCATTGCCATCGGAAGTGAAATGTTTTTTAAATATTATTATACAGAACTAAAAACTAAAAACATTAACTTAATAAAGTAACGTTGTCTTCATTATTAAAAAGTATATACGATAATAAACAAATAGATACATATATATATATATATATATATGTATCTATTTGTTATATAGATAGATATATATATATATATATATATATATATATATATATATATATATACATGTAAATGTAAATAAATACATTAACACATAAACATGCATTTTTTAATCAGTCATATTAAAGCTTTCTAGATTAAGAAGAACGAATCCATTCTTTTAATCAATTCTCTTAATCGTAGGTTATATTCGTATAACATTAGTCGTATAACATTCTAATAATTTTCATCTTAAACCTGGCTTATTACATATTAATTTTAAACATATAAAGGGACTGACATATTATGTGATTAATAATGCAACCATAATAACATCAAAGTTTGGTTAGGGAAGTTATACAATAAATCATTATGTTAAATATTGTTTAACTGGCACCAATATATTTTTAAGATCTTTTATTTAGTATATTTAAAAAATCGGAAAAAAATGCGTCTCAGGCTGTACCAAAATACTCAATTTGACCTCTTTATCGTCGAATTTTTTTTTTTTATGTGTGATTCTAGTACGATGGTTACGAGCGGCATTAGTTCGCTTCGCAGACGCGCGTTAAACTCTACGTACACTTCTTGTGAGTCAAATGGGGTAAAGATGAAAGGCAGTTAAAAGACATATGACAGACAAAAAAAACAACATGTGACTCTTAATATTGCGCAATTAACTTCGATTGACGTTCTGATTACATTTTTATAGAATCTCTAGGGCGATGTTGTGTTCCCATTCAATACATACACATATACACAAACACATATGTGTGTATACACACACACACACACACACATATATATATATATATACACACACACACATATATATATATATATATATATATACATGTGTGTGTGTGTGTGTGTGTGTGTGTGTGTCAATGTATGCGTGTGTGTAGACAAATACACACTCACGCACACACACACACACACACACATATAGAAATTCAGAAATGTGGGAGAAATTTAGCAATATTGCAATTTGCTGCCCTTAACTTTGTTATGACGCTAATACCTATAAGCGTCTATATGTCTTATCGTAGCTGAATCAGTTTAGCTTTTTTGTCAAATATTTGGTCAGTATTTTACTTTAATGTCTTTAATTGTAATTTAGCAAAATTTTACAAAATTTTCTAAAATTTACACTATAATTTTGTAAACTATTGATTTTAAAATAGTCTCTCTTAAAAGACATAAAAAATGAGAGTCGACGTAATAATAAAATGAAAACATTGAGAACCGTTGCTACAAATGAAAGAACACCTGATCAAACACATTACGCTCTCGATACGAGTGTTATCGTCATTACGTGCGCACACATTTATAAATGAATTTATTATTTCCCGTCATTTTATTTAAGAAACGCAAAAAAAAATCAAAAATAATTTTTTCCGAACTGTTAAAATTATGGTAAATTAAAATTTTGGAAAAAAAATAATTTTTAATATTTTATAATAATTTTTGGATTTTACTGTCGCACGACAACTACTTGAAATATAATAATTTGTAACTTATTCTTTTACGTTTTTAATATCTAAGCGCTTATTATTTATTACCTTTCTTTTAAAACACTTGCATTTACTTCGTTCATCTTTATAATAACATAATTCTATTCTTTCATTTTTAAGTGTTTATACATATAACAATTCCTACTCAACGTTTATAAAATTATATCGAGAGCATATCTAAAAATACTAAAAAACAAATCCTCTGCCGCTTCTGACGTACGCGATTTACTTAGTAACTAAGGAACATATGCTTTTCTTTTTTTATTAATTACCATTACTCTAATAATTCCCACGATATGCGCATACAAGAAATAAAATTAATAATAGACGTGTTATTAAAAAAAGGACGAAAGTTTTTCAACTTAACATTAGAGCTTTCATGAAAATAGATTTAATTCAGGTTAAATTTTAGAATAATCTGTCTTAATTTATATAGATAAAAATTTTCTTTCGTGTAGTGGGTTCTTAACAAATAGGTTTAAAGTTTTAACGATTTTTTAGCAAGCAAAATTATACCTACGAGCTTTCAAGCATTGACGCAGGGTGCGTTAAAATAAATTTTCCGTAACCCCGCAAAGCCAGGGCAGATCGCTAGTATTATTTAAAACATTCAAGTCATCATTAATATCTTCATAGTGTTAAACGGAATTTGCCTTTATTCTCCAGTTTCAACACGATCGACTTAATTTGCGTGATGTAAGGAATACTGTGAAAGACGCTGATTAATCCGTTCACAAAAGGCGCTTCTGCGTATTCGCACCCCTAATTATGGCCAACTACAATTATTTTAATTCAACTGCTCGCGGCCAATTACTTGCTCGCTCCTTCGTCGGTAATTATCTCATTTTTAGCTGCAGAGCGCCGCACTGAGACGCGCTCACGCCTGCCCAACAATGCTCGACGCCATTAAACTATTACGTCACTGCAAGTTTGCAATTGGTAATTTTTGAAAATGTTTGCTATTATTAATGTCATCCGTTTCCTTTGTTTATTGTTTTATTTATTTTGTTTAAATACATTTCGTTTAATTTTATTTTCAATGTCATTCCAGGATGTCGTTCATAGGAGAGAATAAGATCGTAAGCGATTGGCAGACGGTTAGAAAAGTGAACTTAGCTTGCTTCATGAGGCTCCCCGTCGACTATTATCGACCATCAACTATTACGTTATCAACTGGTTTTTATTCCCTACACCGTTTACCTGAGTTAAGCTTTATCGACGTGTCTTATCGTAAAATAATGGTGAGTTTAATTTTTCATAACTAAATGAAACTACGTGTAGTATTATTTCTACTTTATTTCAATTTTTCATCAATGGGCAATTTGTTTCTATACAAATTGCCCACCTGAAGATGTTGTCATACAACCAAACTTTGGTCGTGGTAAAGAATTTAAATAAAGCGGAAATACTACTACATGACGTAGTTTTAATTTGTTGCAAAAAATTAAATTAAAGAGTTTCTATAAAATTAACGCTAAATATATTCAATAAAATGGTGAATATTAATTAACAAGATTCGCATTAGACTGAATTAATAGATACACTGGCAGATACTGACGAGACGGTATCAGTGGATGCACTGACAGAGAGATGTGTGTTTTTTTATAAAAATCATATATTGTTCCATAAAGCTTTTCAAAAATAAATTCGTTTTCTGTATCGAATGTGTGTAATTAAATAAATAGAAAATGTTAAGAAATTTATGATTTTCCGTGATGATTTTCATATTTTCTTTCAAATTCTTGTTACAAGTGCATACTTGTATAGTACAAAATTATAACCATTTCCTGCAAGTCAAATACTCTTTATTATAGGAAAAAACTTTCAAAATATTCGATATTGATTTTATTACCCATTTTGATCCATTTATCAAACAGAAAATGTGTAAAGTGAAAATTCAAATAAATCTTTGCAATCCAAATGTAACTGTATATTGAGTCAGAGATCCTATTAAATATGGCATAACGTTAGTGGGCAACATATTACTCCTATAACTTTGAGTCTATCCGGCACTTATTGATTGTGAAATAATTTCTTATCAAAAGGACACACCTTTCCTTTTATTCCTGTCCCAGCTTATCCAATGTTAGTAGAACATCGTTACAATATATAAATATATATTTTTATATGAATGTAATATATATATATATATATATATATATATATATATATATATATATATATATATATATATATATATTACAATAATCTATTTAAACTGCTACCTGAACCTTTTCCAACGTCATCCAGAGTGTGACTTGTTTATGATGAGTGGTAAAAGAATGGGCCTTCGTCATATGTTGTTAATGTTGAATTATTGATTAATTTTATTCGTTTAATAAAAATATCTTTCCTTTTATTTTTGTCAATGCATAAAAATGAAAACTTTCGGTAAATAAAAAATTAAGTAAATGTTTTACACCGATGGCGAGTGCTCATTCAAAATGCAAAGCGACAAAGGGAAAAATCCATATTTCCATTAATAGATTTCGGGTCAACAATAAAATGCAAATGCTAGCAACAGCAGGCGCCACCCGCAGTTACACGGCGACAATCAGTACGGTAACAATTATTTTCTGTTTGCGCAGGGCGGCCCGCCCCAGCACGAAGAAATTAAATTGGAGAAAATCTTCCGCGTCCTGTCTGGTCAAGCGTTTAATCTCGTTGTGGCAGTCAGCCGTTGTTAACTTTGCAAATCCCTTATCAGCCGAGCTCAGCTGTATTATTACAAATATAGAAGTAGACCCACCTCCCAAGATTTTTCATCTTGTCATTTTCAATATTTTCGTAAGTACATATTGTTCATATTGCGAACGTCTGTTGCTTAGGTATGTGGGTGTGAAAATATAAATATAATCAAAGTACCTATTTAGACAGAGACTAGGAAGCATTTTCTTATATATTTTTAAATAAAAGCTCCAATTTATATTGCATTTAGATCGAGCGGACGTTCAGATTTTTTCTCGCCCAATGGCTCATAATGTATAATGAAAAATTTAAAAAAATTATGATTTTTATGTAACATTACTTTTGAATCGACTTAGATTTTTGATTCGCGTGACAGAAAATATCTCCACAATTATATTTGCATTAAAATACTGTTAATTGGTATTATACCAGGTAAGAGTACTTTTAGTTAGGAGTATTATACCGATCAAGATGAAATTACACGTTAGCTGGAACTATAAGGGAAGGGGAGAGCGAGGGCGAGACCGAAGGCCGAAGGCGAAAGCAAAATCAAAAGGGGAAGGCGAAGGGACAGGGAAGGGAAAAGAAAATCTAATACCATGAAATAAGCAATTTCACTTTCCTATGGGAAACTCGAAATATATCGAAATAAATTCTAAGATATTATAAAATAATTTATTTGCTTGGTGATAACTGTCGGTACTTGTGGAAAATTCAGCCAGATTTCAATGATTTTATTGTCACAAATGTGCTCCGAATGATATTGTCTAGGCTTATTGGACTCGAGGAGATGAAGGTCTTTACAATTCATATGGATATAAAGTATATATTTGTTTTCCTTTTAAAAAAAACAAACTGGTAAAATACGTCATAGAACTTTACGCAAAATAGAAAAATTACTATTAGAATGAAAAAAATAATGAAGAACATGCAGTTGAATTAACCTGTCAAGTACGAGTTGGCTTCGTACACACTAAGATATATAAACGGAGAGGGTAACAGTTACTAATTTTATATTCGATTTCGGAATGTTTTTTTTAATAAGAAATCATTTATATTCGCCCATTTATATGTTGCCTGTGAAAAGTATATTATACAACGTATTTAGATGGTTAAAAATGTTAATAATATTTGTAAATTGTTTAATAGTAATACGAAGTTCTTAAAAAGGTTTTTATTGGGGATGGGTTAATACGACTGACTTCCATTATCGAATGATCAACTAATGATATATACCGATAATAAATTACAAAACGATTAATTCAATTATCCTAGTAGTTGAACGATTATTAAATTCAATTACTAATTAGGATAATTTATTGCACACAGAGTTCTAAAAGATACATTTCAGGAATTCTTATGAATCTCTCTTTCAACTGACACCACACAACACACAATAAATCAAAAAAAGAGATTTCAAGTTCTTGATCTTCCTTCAAAAATTTCCTCAAGAATATTTTTAAGCATTAAATACTGAGATATATTTTAGATAATTTGTCGTACTATTAAGGCAAAGTTTAAATTTCTACGTGACAAAACTTCTGAAAAATATTTGTGGACATTTTCAATATTATCTGACAAAATATGTTTCATAAAATTAAAAAATATATACTTTTAGAATAAGAAATAAAAAAATTATTGTTATTTGTCCTCTGAAATTTCCACAAAAATTTCTTTGAGTGTTAACCATTGAAATACATGAGGGTTAATAGGCGTTATCCAAATTTCAAGTTTCCACGTATAAACCAAATTTCCGCATTATTTTGCAGATCGTTTTGCTCGTTCTTTCCGATTTTTCCTTTCTTTTTCGCTATCGTTATAAACTACACATACATTTTATAATGTTTTAGTATTTTAAGTAGATTCGTTAAAATGAAGTCTTGGTTTTCAGAATATTTGAAAAAATGCACTTTTTTCTCGAGACGAGTGGACAATGGAAATTTTTTTGAAAAGTATAATCATTCGGTCAGCTTGAAAGTAATGTTATAATTGACCAATAAATCTGAGTTAAAACGATTAACTTCATTACCGAAATCGACCATTGACGTCTTGCGTGTACAATTATCGATGGATGAGCTAGACTTGCGTTAGATCATTTTTGTTTTGTAATTTTGTTGTTAATTTGAAGTACGCAAAAAGCATCAGTCTGATATTTCAGAGCAAAAAGAAAATCTATCTAATTTTATTCACTTACCTATGATTTAACTAGTTCTTAAAATTGTTATGTCGTACTTTACTGAAAAAGATTACTCTCCCACGAAGCGGATCAATCATAAAATATGTACCGAGATTTTAGTTGATCCATGAATAAATAAAGAAATGAAACGCACAAGAGAGGGAGAAAAGTGATTTGAATTCCGGCAGCGATGCGCCGAACGATATTGATCCCGGCAGAAGGTGTCGGAGACTTGCGTCGCGACGCCTCGATGGGGCGACATCTTATTCGCTCCGTCTGTTTATTTGGTGTCGAGTTACGAGCGACGCGCCTATACGTGAGTCCTTCTTACGAGTAACTACCACCGCACCCTGCATTCTACTCCCTTTGCCGGCGATGGCTCTACTTGCAATTCCTTTGGCGTTTACAAGTCTTAATGCACTGCTTTTGAGAAGTTTTGATGATGTGGAGAGGGAAGTTCGCTGGAAATGGATTTGTTTGAGCGATGTCGTTCTTATCATACGCAATGATCAGTTTTATTTAAGCCTGTGATTGATGGACTACAATTTAGCCCTACGTCAGTAAAAAAAATTACATATATTTCACCTGGAAGGCAGTTTCGTATTGATCGATTTGAGAAGATAAAACGTGTCCTGTATGTTTACACAGATCTCTCCAAAATACCTTAATGTATTTACGTGATTGTTGTTGTTTTATTTTAAGTATAACCTTATATAAATTAGAAACAAAAAACTATTCGGGTTGCGATTACGTAATCAGAAGATTGGGGTCTAAATTTCGTAAAAACTGTCGTAATTGTATTACCATATTAAGAATGATAAATAATGTTTTTGCTGCGATATAACTTGCCAATGTCAGTCAGTGATAAGTTGGAAATCTATGCCTCCTCAATGATAAATGGTGCGTACATCGTAATTCAATTAATTTATTCATAATTTTCTTTAAAATACACTCGCTCTTATATAATTGTCGCCAATCATCCAAAGGCAGCATTTTTTTCTCTTAATGTAAATTTTTCCTATCCTGGCAATCATACACTATAATTACCTTTAACTGTCAAGAACGCTGAAAATTATTTATTTACACATGCTATAGGCTTGTCAACTCAATATTATCTTTCATATTGAATATATTTGGCGTTAATTTTGTAGAAATTCATTATTCACAATTCAATGAAACTACGTGATGTAGTATTATATATTATAATAGCCCAACTGAAGATGTTGTAATACAACGAAACCTAGGTCATGGTAAAGAACTTAAAGAAAGTAGAAATAATACTACATCACGTAGTTTCATTTAATTGTGAATTATCTTTCATATTTTAATTCATTGTTGTGTCTTTGAAATACTGAGTCTAGGCTATGTTGATATTGTACAGTAGATTTTGATAATCTTATTGCTTAGCTGATTCACTGTCGAGGCGCCGATGTATTTTAACGAATTGCTGTTGTCTCTGTACTTTATCCTTTATTGATTATATTGAATCAACGGTGTGACGATAACTGCGATATTTTCCCACTTGTAATT
Organism: Druceiella hillmani; assembly: GCA_039881145.1. Lineage (NCBI taxonomy): Eukaryota > Metazoa > Arthropoda > Insecta > Lepidoptera > Hepialidae > Druceiella > Druceiella hillmani. The sequence continues at coordinate 106,865,385 of JAYKKI010000001.1, read as the reverse complement.
AAAATGGGATTCATTAGTATCAGAAAGTTTGATGAATAGATATGGCGATATTATTCATTAAATTTATTCGATTTGTATTCTTGTTAGCTGTTTCACTATTGAAGTGCCGGTGTATTTTATCGAATCGTTTTTATCTCTCCATATTTAGTTTTTATTGATTAAACTGAATCAGTGACCCGATGATAATTGCGATACTTTCATATTTGTAATTAAAGTTTATGAGGCCCTGGAGTTTTTATGAATATAATTCCGCATTACGGAGAGAGTTTTAGTCAGCCGAATACATTTTTTTTTCACCTCTTCTTTGTAACTTTTCTTCAATTATTCAGCTGTTTTTATATATTTACCGTAATTAAAAATAAACTCATTGGATACGTTAAAAAATAATAAGAATGTTGTCTTAGCATCAGAAGAAATTTAAAAATAATTAATCATGGAAAAATAATCAATACAAATCAAATTAAAAAAAATAAAAAGTCTATGGATTAAATATTCTGATCTTAATCGAAATGGATATTGTGCAATAATTCTGACTAATTCAAATGTCTTTTACGAAACTAGAAAAGCTAAAATTTAGAACCGCTGACAAAAATTGGTAAAACCCTTAGTATAATAAAATCTTGCATATTAGAATCTGCAAGCAATAGAAAAACAACTTTCTATACAGTAAATATTATATTTTTTGAGATCAATGTAGATTTTTTCTATACAATTTAATAAATATATATTTCTGGGTGTATATATACATATATATATATATATATATATAATTAATTTTTTTTTCAGTGAGTTATTTTAAGTAAAATTTTGATAACCAAATTATTGCTGAAAACAAAAAGAAAAAAGAGCATTTCTACTCACTCAGATATTTTGACCTAAAGAAGCGTGAATATTTATGATCGCCTGGTATCCAAAATTATTATAGACAAATCATAAACGGTTTTGATGTATACGATAATATCAAAACTATTAGTAATTATGCTGAAGCAAGTACGAATAATATGGCACCATAAAACTTCAGATTAAAAAAAATACATTAACAATTAGATAATTCGACCAGAGGCATGATTATTTCATAACGCCACTTCCAAGAATCTGCTCTTATTTGTCACATTCATATTTATTATATATATATATATATATATATATATATATATATATATATATATATATCTAGGAAACACAGTCCAATAGGTAAATCCACTTTTGGACGAGGTTAATCCAATTTGGCTGGGCAGCGTTTGCGAAACGTCACCATAACTTCGTGTCAAAATCATCTTAATATTTAAAGAAGAAAAATCATCATGTAGTGTGTGTATCCAGGGATCACACGCGTAACTGTAATGTAGCCCTTTGTGCTGGCCTTGTAATAAGACTTCAAGTCACTCAGTGAGCCATTGAAAGAGATGAAGAAAATCCATAACGAGAAAATCTGTAAGAGAATTTAAGTTACCGACATAGCTTGTAGGATTGGTGGACTGAAGTTGTAATGGGCAGGTGAGATAACGCCAAAATAATTTACCATTAGCTACGAAAAATTCTCGAATGGCGACTTAGAAATAGTAGTCGCCGAGTGGATAGATGACCTGCTAAAGGTCGCGGAAAACCGTTGGATGCAAAGGGCATGGGATCGATCTTTGTGGAAATCAATGCGGAAATATGTCTACAACTAATGACAATTATTAAATATTGTTACAATTATATTTTCCAGCTAATGACAATCATTGTGACTATTTTTAATTTCGCTCTCGAACAATACATATTAATAAGAAGAATGATATTAATGACACGGCTCGTGCAGCGCACATTCAGGGGTGGACTGTAAAATTCCACGCACATATTAGTGCTTTACAAAGCGATTTATTTTGTGCATGTACTCCACTTTTTCAACCTCCATGCCACTATGTCACGCTATCGTAAAGGTCAAAATGTAATCATAAATATACGCATTACGATCTCACCCCACAGGTGCAATCATAAATGTAAAAGGAGCCTTGTTTTATTAAAAATAATATTTTACATAATTTGAACATATTACTAAAGTTACTGCTATAGTTTCCCGGAAATATTGAAGTCTAACGTTTTCGTAATTTTTACATTAGCAGTCTAGGAGATTGGAAATCATGTTTTGTGGATATTTTTAGTAATATCTCCAGATCTGTCTTAAATAAAATTCTAGAAAAAAATGGTTTTAGCATTCATTTAAATCGTTCTTTCAAAGAATTAAGAATCTCACAAATATTCCCATATAAATATTTTTGAATTATAACTATTGACATATATGCCAGTTATTGTTCGTTATCACTTCATCATCATTATGTCTAGTAAAACCAAACCAAAATTTAAACTTTCAACGTAAAGTTTAGGAAAATAATGCGGCTGTGATAAACAAACAGATGGTCGGATAAGTGACTAGTCTCGCAGTGGTTTCATTTTGAGATACAGAACCGACAAAATAAATGGGATAATTGCTGAAAGATAGTTGTGTTTCTTGCGCCTACCATCCTCGTTAAAGGCAGTGAGATAAAGAAAAGATTTTCACTAAAATAAGGAGAATGAATAGGGAATGAAGAAAATTTATGTGTGAAATATTTAAAACCCAAGATATTTTACTGTGACAGCAATCGAATATTATAAATATATGATCAGATGATTTAGAAAATAAAATTGAATTTCGTCAAGTATTATTTTATTTAATAGATCATTAAAATAAGAAGTTATATTATTATCCGAATCGTTCTTTAAACTTAACGATGATTTGTTTGTATATAGTATAATTTTTTCTTTCGACTAAGATTACGACCTATTGAATCGTTCGTGAAGTTTCTATTAATTTCGAATTTCAAACACAAATTTTCATTGACATTACCAAAGTATCGACAGACTTGCTAAAATTTTAAAATAAAAAAACGTCAGTAAAATTTTGGAATGGTAAGTAATAAACATCTTCGCATAAATTGAATTATATATCTATAAACTTTAGCATGAATAAATAGTGAATAAGGTATAGTTAAGATTTCAAGGGACAAATTATATACATATATATAAATATATATATATATATATATATATATATATATATATATATATATATATATATAGCTAACTATATGCATTACCAGCTTTTGGTGGGTTAGAATCTTACCTAAAGGCACTCTCACAACCTTTATCTACATATAATGTACATATTGTGCTATCTACTGACACGTTGCAGTACTAAAATTTGATCATTGAATAAAAACACCAGATTTTATCCTACAGACATGAAGTCACGTCTAGGTTTAAAAGTGGCTTATTCTGAATCATGAACTATGTCCTGGGTCAAGTTTCATAAAAATCTGTAGTGCGGTCTAGTCTTGATTAAATAACAAATATCCAAAATTACTCTTCGAAGCAAAATAACCTATGTATTACTCTGTAACATGAAATTTATACACCCCGAATATGGTAACGATTTGTTGCTTTCTTACAGAGTTATTAAAGAATCAATCTCTAAAATTTCTCAATGGCAGTGTCAGTGGTATTTAACAAAAAAGGCACTACATCAAAACAACTCTAAATATAAAATTAAGCCAAAAATATTTTCTTGGCTATCAAAGAAATCCATAAAATGGGTTTTGTAATATTTCATAATGATAATAAAAAAGAAAAAAAATTCACTTTGTCCGGATCATTAACTAAGAAATGAGTCTTTCCGGAAAATTAAAAGCAAATAAAAATTAAAAAGCAAAATTTAACACCAAAAGAATTGTTCGAATATCATTATATACTTAAACCTACATTGTCTTCCACCTATGTTATTTACCATCAAAATTGGGAAGAATATCCACATTGCGCATTCATAACATTTATATCGAACGCCTCATAGACTCTCTTTTCATAGTGATCTCCTTTTCTTTATTTAAGACATATAATTTACTTTAAATCACTAATATAATTCCGCTTTCTACTAAGCAATGATTTTAATATGATTGGTTAGATAAATACATATATATATATATATATATATATATATATATATATATATATATACATATATATATATATATATATATATATATATATACACACATATATATACATATATATATATATATATATATACACATATATACATATATATATATATATATATATATATATATATATATATATATATATTTATATATTTGTATATATTAGGTGTCATCAAATATTCCTTACACTAGGGAATCCATATATATCTGCACATCTTTATTGCTTTCCCCTTCATTATATCTTATTTTACTCCTTTTTCCTATTCATATTAAGACTATAACAATTTTATAGTAAAGTTTAAAATATTGTTACGATGATGGTATATTGCGATTAACCGCAATACTAAACAGGTTTTGAAGGTGTGCTTTTGGTCGACACGAGAAAATGGTTCGTGCAGTATAAATGTGTCTTTAAATAGGCTCTTGATTAACTGGTTTACCTAAAAATCTTTCCAAACTTCAGTTGAAGACAAAAATAAATTGTGACCCCTTTTTAACTTGACTTTTTACTATGGAGAAAAAAGCAAATTTACGGCAAAAAATACATGCTTGTTTTCCAAACTTTCTAAATCATAATTATATTTTATTGTATAAAAAAACTTAAGAACGACTCATATTCCATACTTCTTTTTGTGAAATAATATTCATAACGATAACTGTAGAATGCTGTGTGCTCTGTGCCTTGTAGTCTTTAGTTAATACTGAAATAGTATATTTTAACGGGAAGGGAAGGGAAGGGAAGTAGACGATGAACTTTTATTTTATACTAAAGACTCATAGACACCAACTCGCTCGACTAGTTATTTATGATAAATCCTTCACGGTATATTTTACTCGATTTTGAAATGAACTGACTACAAATAAACAAAGTGAGCCCTCGCTATCTGCGTTTAAAAGTCGTCTGAAATTACATTATTTATCATAATTGGTAATTGGTAGATCCTAATTAGTTCTATTATAACCCATCCTCATTCTTCCCTTCTCCCAAAGTGTCGTTTTTCTTAGGTTTTTAATTACTTTTATTTAATTGTAACACTACTTTATTTTTTATATTGTAAGTATAATTGACTAATATTTAAAAACCACTTACACTCTGCCAAGCCATTTAATATTCTCATCTAATTCATTATAGTTGTCTGTGAGAGATTGCTCCTGTAGAAATAAGTATGTCATTGTATACTTATTTTTCTGAGCTTATATTAAAATAAATAAGTAAACAAATAATGATACAGGCTGTCCCGTAAGGTCGGTAATAGAGAGTTAATTACACATACGAAACAATATTTTTTTATCCTAGGTCAAATAGTTTGAGATGTGATTTTTAAATGTTTGTCTTTGCGCATACAATTTTTTTTATTAGGTATTGTTAACATTTCTTCTTTTTTAGTATCCAAGATATTTAAAAGAATATTCGTCTTCCTAATTAAAATTGTATTCATTCGTTATTGTTAGTAATATAAAAATTAGACGCTGAAACATGTGTATTTTTTTAATTACAAAACAAAAAAGGTTTTTCGAACTATGCCAGTGTGAAAACATTGTATGATAACTTTGTGCCTAACCCATCTTTTGTGCCTTAATCATTTTTTCAGTCATGATAAAATAAAACAACTGGGGTATTTATAATCATACCGCGTTTATTGTATTTTTTTTTACAGTAAATGCTTAAAATGCCTTCCCCTAGCACTTATGCATATTCAGAGGCATCCTACAAAATTTCTTCTCGAACTTCGTAAGGTAAAGGACCTTGTTTTTTTTCCACTTCAGACAAAAGGCGTAATTTTTGTCTTAATTGCGGTTCATTATCGTTAGTAGTCTCAAAAATCGCCTCCTTGAAATATGCCGATAGAAAATCCAATGGAATGAGGTCCGGCGAACGTGGTGGCCATGTAATTGTACCACCACGTCTCATCCATCGATTTGGATAAATTGCGTTTAAGTATTTAGTTACTTGTCGCAAAAAGTGGGCCAATGTACCATCGTGCTATAACCACATGTTGTCATGTACATTTTGCAGTATTTCATTTAACAGATATCCAAGTTCGTCTGTTAAAAACGATAGATAGCAAACTCCATTAAGCCTGGGTGGGAGTTCAAGTGGAGCAACAATTTTTCCATACAGGATTCCAACCTACAAATTGACTACGAATTGATGTCGAAATCCATCTTGCCTTACTGTGTTGGGATTCTCAACAGCCCATTGGTGTAAATTATGCATATTAAATACTCCCATTCTTTTAAGACGTGATTCATCGCTACGTAAGATTGAATTTAATAAAGCGGATCTTGCCTGCATCGACACAGCATTTCCCGATAGAAGTCTACTCATCGTTGAGAGCCAGCAGGTAGCAATGGTTGTACATGGTACGGTTACAAATTATTTCTTCCTAAAATGCGATGTATTGTATTTCTTGCGACGCCAGTACGTCGAGAAACTCGCCAAACATTAGTAGAACGAGCTTCTTCCAATTCGGCCAGCACTCGACGCTCCTAAACATTTCTAGGTATTCCTTCAGGAACTCTGTTTCTAAGAATTCCACCCTCTAAATATGCGTTACTTACAAGACAAAACACTCTGTGATCGGGATAGAGTTCGGGATTGGGGTTACGCTCGCTATACATCCGTGCGACTTGCCGAGCATTTCCATCATATAGCCCGTAAATTAAATACATTTCTGCATATTGACGAACAGTCTAGGTCTGAGGCCTTTTTAAATGCAGTCGGTCAAACAATATCCAAATCACAAACACAAACAAGGTCCAATTCAAGTGTAGGTCAACAAATGAAAACAGTGGTAGGGAAAAAGCAATAAAAACAGGTTTTTAGCTCCGAACCATAAGAAAGTCACTAAAGAAGCGAAGGAAGAGTGTTGAGGGAAGGAGAAGAGGGGATCGCTTGACGGCCAAGAACAATAAAAACACCGTACAAGTGGGAAAGAGATACGAAATAATTCTGAAAACGGTTGTTTTGATTATAAGAATTTCTACGAATGTGCAGTTATTTCAATAGAGCAGGTAGTTTTTGAATGTTTGCAGAATTAGTAAGAATTTTTACAGAATTCTAACAACATTACCTTTTCGGAATCTGTGTGAATAATCTCTTTACAAGAAAACCTGAAAACACCTAAATAGTATACATATTAACAATATATTTATATATATATATATATATATATATATGTGTGTGTGTGTGTGTGTGTGTGTGTGTGTATATGTATTTATATATTTCACATATGTATGTACTTTTTATCAAAGTGACCAACAGAAATAGATATTTATTTTTAGTGCCAATTAGAAATCGGCCGTTGCTTAGTAACCAAGCCGATGATCGCGCGTAAACCAGAGAGCCCTCAGTCCTTTACTTTATTTATTACTTAGATTTCTGATGATCAATTTTATTGTATATTTAGGCGTAAATTTTAATTAAATATATATTTCCCGTCATATATCGTGATTTGAGTGATAAAGGTGACAAAGTCACGTTGATATTTCAAGGACATTTTTAATATTCAATTCCTTGCATCGCCCACTATGGAAAAATGGAACGCAATAGCTGATAAATTTCAGAAAAGAGCTAAGTTTCCCAATTATTTAGGCGCAGTGGTCATAAAGCACATACAAAATTATAAAATTTCCCTACTCCGGTTCGTTGTTTTTCAATTACTTTTAGCGGTAGTGGGCGAAGATTATAAATTTATTTTCATTGGCATTAGTTCGTATGGGAAACACTGCGACTCAGTACTCTTTCAGCGTAACAATTTTTACAAAAAACTTACTGAAGGATGATTACACATACCCACGCCCGCTCAACACACTACGTTCACAATTTCAGCTATTGTCGAAATGCCTAATTTGTAACTGTAATTTTTCGGGTGGCACTTGGTATGTAATAAAGAAAAAATAGTTAATTGAATTGAACAATGGGATATCCTCAAGAAATTGCAAAATAAAAAATCTGGTTAGGTAAGTTCATTCCATAAAAAAGAGTTTGAAATAGACATCGCCTATTACCACCAATTATGTCATTTCGTACTTCTAAACTTTTATTTGCTTGTATCTGCAAGCACCCCGTCACGCACAATTTTCTCGGCGCAAGGTTTACGTCTTTGTATATCTATACAAAGACGTAAACCCTGCGCCGAGAAAATTGTGCGTAAAGTGGGGTGGTATATATATATATAATATATATATATATATATATATATATATATATATATATATATATATATGAATATATATATATATATATATATATATATATATTTATATATATATATATATATATATATTTATGTATTTATATATTTTACATATGTATATACTTTTTATCAAAGTGACCAACAGCCGATGAATCTATAGACGAGAAGTGAATGTAAATTTACTTTTGCATTTTTCATATAACCGGAACAGCAAATGCTTGAGCAGAGGTCTTCAGATGTATATGTCCTTTACCTCTCATACCTCTCTATATGTCCTTTACCTCTCATAAAAGAGTAAAGGCAACGAAGTTAGTGCTTTCTCTAATGGCTAAACTAATACCATTGGTATTAGGAATAAAATCCAATCTTTTTAGAAATAATTTCGCAATCGTTACGAAAATATGCGCCGTCTACTTTAAGTGGCTAATCTAAGTACACTTGCTGTGCCTCTTATATATTCCAATATAAAAAGAATATACATACCTTTCAAACAAAAATAAATTTCAAAATACTTTTTTACACATACACTGGAACTTGTCACATAGGAATTCAAAAAGTTATTCCCAAGTACCACGGGACTTTCACAAGTACAAGCTATCAATAATAATACAAATTATTCAAAATAGCTATGAAAATATCACAATATTTTCGTGAATTGTAATAATATTTAGAACATAGATAATAATAATTCACATATAACAATTATACAGCTGAACTAAAGTAGGACTTAATTATAAATAATTTAAGCTGAAATGTAAATACGGAACCGATATAACATGCAGATACGGTACATTAGATAGCGACATCACGTCACGTAGAAGCACTTTGCGTTCGCCCCTAAAGGGCCATCTACGTCATTCCTTCCATTTATCCGAGACAGTTAATTAGCGAGCGAAGATCACAGAGCTTCCGCGCTTAAGCAACTACGCAAACGGACTTCAAGTTCGCCAGCTGCCAAATCTTCATAATAACACTCACATGTTCGTCTGACCGTTTGTCGAAGCCATTTTTCTCAGAAACGGCTTCATGTAGAAATTTTAAATTGGCATAGTAATAAACCCCCTACATAATCATATTAAATATTATTAAATATTTATTGATTTTACGTGGTTCATATTAATTTGATGACTTATGAAAAAGTAATTTTACTTCAAACGAAGTACGTAAAACTCGATGAGCCAACCGTACTCGCTGTGGACTGTTTTTGTCTAATATTAACACAATCATCATTAATCTAGGTGTATGTAAGGACTATAATAATCGACAGTTTACCATTTTAAACATTTACGATAATATATGACGAAATTATTATATTTGTTTCTTTTCATGGACACAGGTGGTAATTTCAGAAACGACCGAAATAATATTAAGATTACATTATGTTGTATATGTATATTCTTGTTGTTTAAACATATTGTTATTTATACATTTTCTCAATATATGTTAATTTGGCAAATGGCATTTCGGTGTATTGAACCTGTTTGTTCAAGTAAAACTTGAACTGCGAGAGCTACTTAAGTTCGTATAAAACTATGAAATTTAATGGTGCATAGTGATTGGTTGATGCACAGATTTTTCAATCCACCATACCCCTACCACCCCCCCCTCCCTTCACGCACAATTTTCTCGGAACAGAATTTACGTCTTTGTATATCTACAAGCAAATAAAAGTTTAGAAGTACGAAATGACATATTTGGTGGTAATATGCGATGTCTATTTCAAACTCTTTTTTATGGAATGAACTAACCTAACCAGATTTTTTATTTTGCAATTTCTTGAGGATATCCCATTGTTCTACGTCTTCATATGTCATATGTAATTTCACTGATACAATTCAATTAACTATTCTTTTTTTATTACAGACCAAGTGCCACTGGAAATATTACAGTTGCAAATTAGGCATTTCAAAAATAGCTGAAATTGTGAACGTAGTGTGTTGAGCGGGCGTGGGTATGTGTAGTCATCCTTCAGTAAGTTTTTTGTAAAAATTGTTATGCTGAAAGACTACTGAGTCGCAGTGTTTCCCATACGAACTAATGCCAAAGAAAATAAATTTGTAATCTTCGCCCACTACAGCCAAAAGTAATTGAAAAACAACGAACCGGAGTAGGGAAATTTTGTAATTTTGTATGTGCTTTATGACCACTGCGCCTAAATAATTGGGAAACTTAGCTCTTTTCTGAAATTTATCAGCTATTGTTTTCCATTGTACCGTAGTGGGCTATCCAAGGAATTGAATATTAAAAATGTCCTTGAAATATCGACGTGACTTTGTCACGTTTGTCACTCAAATCACGATATACGACGGGAATTATATACTTAATTAACATTTACGCTTAAATATACAATACAATTGATCATCAGAAATCTAAGTAATAAACAAAGTAAAGGACTGAGGGCTCTCTGGTTTACGCGCGCTCATCGGCTTGGTTACTAAGCAACGGCCGATTTCTAATTGGCACTAAAAATAAATATCTATTTCACTTACTTGTCACAGTTTTCTTTTTGTCCTCAAACATATCAAACTCGGGCTCAAAGCCTAAAAAAACTTGCATATTTCAATCCATGCATTCCTTGTCATTATTCTATTTTTGTAGTCGTCGATAGAGTTGTTCCTTAAAGAGGGTTTATTTTCAACATACCCCATTATTCTATAAACATCGTAGGGAAACATGATACAGGTATAATTCTTGCGTGTGTGCGTTGCGTTTATAGTATAGTGCCACACTGAACTCCAATTCGGGGTCGTTCGCGCCGAGTTGCGTCCCTCCGCTCCACTGCCGCACCGCTATCGCGCCGCGCTACTCGGACATGGCTCTGATCGTCAATACTACGGATCACAGAGAAAAATCGTCTAACGGAATTCGGATTGAGTGTGCAACCTCTCATACAAATAGTACTACTGCTACTTCGGACCGCCATTCCTCGGATTTACATCGGACGCAGTGCAAAACCGCTCTGTGCCTAAATGGCATCCGCATTCGGTCCGAGTTTTCTAAATTCGTATTTTTACGAATTCGCATTGGATGCAATGCGCAAACGCTCTAAAGACAAAACGTTGTTTCTTTTTACCTTTTTAATTCGCGTGTGGAATATCAAATCAAATTACAATTTATATATATATATATATATATATATATATATATATATATATATATATATATATATATATATATATATATATATATATATATATATATATATATATATATAAATGATCATAATTTCTTTGGAAAGGAGTCTCTCAAAAAAAATCGCGTTCACCCTTGCGATCTCGAATACTTCATTCGGAAAAATCTTAAAAAATTTGAAATTTTGAGACAAGACATTACCGGACATAATTTATAGAGTTTTTGGCTGCAAGTAATATAGTTATTTACGTCAAAATTGCAATGGCAGAAAAAAATAATGATTGAGGTAAATTTATTTTAGTGAAACACAGGAACATATTTTTGAATGTTTTTTGCATGTTTTCATTATTTACCAAGTTATTGTAATGTTAACATGATACTTAAATGAAAACTGTAAATATAGAGAAAAAAACTACTTCTGAGGTAATAAAAAAACTACATAAAATTAGAAATTAATAACAATTAAACCATTAAAAAAAAGTGATTCGAATCAATTCAAAATTAGACGTGATTTCTTAAATGCAATATCATCACGTAGATATTTTGACCACATTTCCTTATTGAGTATTAAATAACCGTGTATGGTGAAAGTAAAGAAAACAATTAGTAATCAGTAGTTAGCGATACACCTGATCCGATTACTGAGTAGAAATCACTTTTATCCGCTAAATTTTATGCCCTAAAATTCCACAATTTAATTTCACTATATGTACAATTATTTAAATTCCATTGAGCTTGTCATAAATGTTCCAAACCTAATTTTCGTTATAATTCAATTATTCAAACATCATTAAAGTGCGTCATCTTTGTGAAACTTTGTACTTTTAAAATTTTTGTGCAATAAAGAAAATATTTTAACGAAATTCAAATCCTGTTCAATCAAAATTGTGTCACTCTGTGGATATCCTAGGTTTGCGTATCAAATTCAATACACGTTCAAACTTTCATTATCACGTCCTTGACGTATTCCGCTTACCCTCTAGTATTCTCGAACTTTTGTCTTATTAATCCGAAATCTGGTTTTAAAAACCTACTCACTGAATTCACACATATAAGTTACTCGTTATTTTACCGTACTCCGGGACATGTTACTTTCATTATCGGCATCATTATCCCAGTATGATAGTGGTCGCAACATTTTTAAATCGCTGAAGCTAGAGGACGAACGCTTGCTACTGGTGTTCGATATTTTATATTTCAAATTTGTACAACAGATAATTGGATAATTTTAAACAAAAAAGACCGTAAATAGACGTGAATCACTGAAAATGACAGAGAAATCGCTTAATGTTGACAATATAACCGGTCGAAGATAACTGTCAAAAAGTTATTGGAAAGCAACCAATTAAATAGCCAGTGACTGATTCGCCCTGCCGTTGGTAGATAGCACGTCGAAATAATTCCTTCATTTTGTGAAAAACTGAAAGGTCGGTTAGAATTTGTATTCCTAGTTACACAAGAGCATGGAGAGACGAAAATAAATTCTCGACGTAAATCGGCACTTTGATTTTACCTTCCATTTTCATTTATTGTTTATATGTTAAATTTTCATTTATTTTAGTTTTAAATAGATGTGTAAACATGGAGGCTTAGTTTCTTGCCTCTTTGAAATATTTTCAAAAAAAATTCGTTGTTCTTAACATTAATTCGAGTATCTTTTTTATACGATAATTATCATCTTCTTCGTGCCATTATCCTCAGAGATATTGGTAGGGTAGTCTTTTCTCCACTATGTTCCGCCATCTTGCTCTATTATCGTTAATGTAGATAACCTGGCGAGCACTGATACCGATACTGACCGTTACTAGTACCTGATACTGACCGTTACTTGCACTTGTAGTGAACTTTTTGGATCTAACGTATAAAATTGCAGCCTCTGTATCCGTTCTTCTCCCCTTTGCAAGTCACAAGTTCGTCATTTCCCTTTTGTTATAATTTATTCCAAATATCACATGGTTCTTCAAAGAAATATGGTTGGGTCTCTAGAATAGTACCGTTGGTTCCTTGTTCCTGCACGTAGTGACCATGGAAGTTCCACGGACGGATGGGATATTTCCTCTAAATAGAGTGTTCGTTAATAGTTTGTTTCTCTCTGAAAGTAGATTTCTCTTTCCAAAAGGTTAGCCAGCAACTTGTTGAAACATTCGATTACATATTTTACACCATTTTATTGCTATTCGGATTATCTAATGAACTGCATCTGTAATTGTTTTTATAATCTGTGTTATATTAAATATAAAGTTTCTGGGAAAAATACTCGTGCGGTGTCTCTTCTCCTATCACAATAGCAGTTTTAGAGGGGATGTAGTAACTCAAAAATTGTTACATCACTTAGTTGATCTAATTATTTAACCGTTACTTGTCCTTCATTAATTTTTTGGTTGATTCGACGTTGACATTTGAGTTTGGAATTAAATTATAAAATTATTATACTTAAATTAAACTACAAATAGTTTAATGTCGATGGAGTGTATCGTAATCGATCCTTTTAAAGTAAAGCTGATAGTTTCGAGTATGTGTTTAAACCGTTCCGGGGCTTGGGTACATGTTTTCAATTATTTTTTGGCTGTTTTTATAGCTCGTTGCATCAATTAACATACGGTGGTTAACAAATATATATATATACATTTTCACGAGGGAGTGATAAACTTACTATATCAAAACTTCCACCTTGTAATTTATGCATGTATATATCATAGTTTACATGTAATCTTTGCATATAAACATTCAGCCTGCATATGTTTATGTTAAAACTTAGAAAATTATTCAATCGATCAACTTAAAATTTTGATACAAAATTGTATTTGAACACTCGCGTATTTTTAAATTTTTTTTTTAATATTATTATTTTTTATTTTATTTGTTTAATCACCCTCCTATCTAATTTCTGCAACATCGTGAATTTGAAAGAAAAATTAATAGAGAAGTTTTTCCAAAGCATCTAAATAAATTATCGAAATCAAGCATGATTGAGAGGAAGAGCCATTCTAGCAGCTAAAAATGTCGATGTACACAATATGAACAACATCATCCTTAACAGAACCGCAGGTGAAATAGTGACATACAAATCCATGGACTGTCTAATGAACCATAGTGAAATAAAATTAAAAAATAACGTCATTTCCTAATCTTCTCGATTTTCCTGAATTACCGTCCCACAACTAAATTTTAAAATAGGAGTGTCAATTATATTACCCCGAAATATCAATAAGCCAAAGTATTGCAATGGTGCACGCTTAATAGTTGAAAAATTGATGAACAGTCGAATTGAAACAACAATTCTGATTGGACCTCATAAAGGGGAAGACGTACTACTTCCACTAATAATACTCATTTCGACCGACATTGCGTTCGAGTTCAAACGACTTCAATTTCCAATACACCTTGCGTTCGCTATGACTATCAAGGTAGCACGAGGGCAATCTTTGCCACAGTTGCAAAAGTTTGAACTTAGAAAACGATTTGTTCTCTCATAAGCCATTATACGTCATGTGCTCCAGATTTAGATGCAGAAAACGGACAAAAAAGACGTAATAAATCCACTAGCTTCACAATAAAAAAAATTATTATCTGCTGGAAACGCCTCTTCCATTCGTTTCATTCTACATAGCCACTGAAACGCAAGGACGAAATGAATTGTACGAATGATTTTAGAATTATCGTACTGGAAGATACGGCTATTTGAGATATTGCAAATTAACCAAAATGTTAACCAAACCTATAAACTAAATGGTTTATAAACCAAAATGGTTTATAAGGTATCTTCTCTAAAAACAAAATATCGGAACCTTCATTGGATCACTTGGTTGTCCGTCTGTTCGTACATCCGTCTGCCTGTTGAAGTTTTTTTCACAAAAACGGTTTGAGATATTAAATTAAAATTAATATGGTATTAAATTTTTTTGTTACGCAATAAAAATATATCACCGCTTAAAGCATATTTTTTGTTCATCTAATAGTCTTACTCACTGAATCTCAAAATCTAAAGGGTACTTCGGGTCGACATAAGTAAATGGATAATTCCAAAAATCACTTATTTCTGATGATATATGGAATTATACATCTTTATATTTAATTTGCTTATACGCGTGTGTAAGACATAGTAGGTGATACATTGACATTGTGAAAAATTTACATTTTTCGTTTAATTAGAAATGCTAAGTACATTTAAATGTTTGTAAGTGCGCATATATTTACATAACCCTCTTAGTTCTAGTTCTACTTTTTGGTAAATTTTTCTAATAATTTTGGAAATACATCTTCAATTTCCTCTATTTATGATTTTTTGTATATAATTCTTTGGATTTTAATATAAATTTCAAAAAAATATTGTTTAGTTTGAATTAGTTTATGGATAAGTCAATTTACTTACATAAAACGTTAATTTCTGATACTCTATTTCTGTATGATATATTTGTTATTCTCTTCTCAAGGACTGAAAGGATATAAATTAAACTTGGCACAATTATTTCCGACGATCTTGATAAGCTGACGCATTTCAGGTTGTAGAGGCAAAAACGCTTTTGCAGCCTCATGTGGCTTAACATTATTTGTGTACGCGGGGCTGTGTTGTCTATTCAGATGCAGGATTCGCAATATCTAATTTAAATAGCTTACTGCATTGCGCCATAGCTTCATAAAACCTTTAATTTTCAGATAGTACTTCATATCTTAAATCTGGAAAGGGTAAATATGAAACATTTTTTTTGCTTGAAAGAGAACACAATTACACAAACACAATATTATTAAAAAAATAGCATTGCTAATAAACATGTAATCTGAAGTTACCACTAAAATTTATAGTGGCAAACATTTGGATAACAGCTACTTTCTTGTTCGGAAAATATAGTGCACTGTTTACAGATGCATAATTTTGATTGTTATTTTTTTAAATTCTGTAGAATTTAATATAACAGAACGAAATTATATTTTTTGTGTACACGAATGCAAGGATAAAAATTGAAATATAAAAATAAATATACCGTTCAATAAACATAATTTGCTTGTAGTGACAAAAACATAAAAACTAAAAATTAAAGCATTAGATATCAGTGTAAAACAAATTAAAATATACATATTTTAGCATTTTTTTCCCTCATAACTCTCCATTGTCTGCCAGAATTTTTTTGAGTCGTCTTTGCAAATCTTAATTCTAAAAAGGTGCCATATCGTTATGAAATTTGTAATTTAGCTATAAACTAGCAACCCCCCGACTTTATGAAATTTAGCTATAAACTAGCAACCCCCCGACTTCTGTTTTGAGACGTCCGATACGTCGGTGAATAAACTGTTTTATGAAGGTTTCCTTGTACGTATTTTTCCTTCCATTAAAGTAGTCTTGCGCTTTATTTTCGTTTCACAAATATATAATAATGTACCGCAGCAATATCACAAGTAATGATACATTTGTAATAGTCGCGTCAAACGTGCCCTTTTCCCCATATCCGTGTATATATACATCGTAGCGACCGTCATCGAAATGGTATTTCGACTTTCATTAAATTTCAGAAAACCTTAATTTCTCCTAAACTATTAATAAACATAACAAGTTGTGAATATTCAATGTTAATGTTTTGATAACGCTTAAAATTACACTGCTGTTGATTTTAATGAGAAATAATAAGTTAACTTAAACTTTATCCCTTTTATCCCACGCACATTTTTAACTCAACAATATTAACCGTGGCCTGTACATAAAAGATAGATTAATGCCGCTGTATCAGACTTTTCTTTACATGTTTTACAAAGCGTCTAAAGTGAGGTGTACAATTAAGGCCTTTATTTGGAATTGAAATGTATACCTACAGGTTTATTTCCCAGAAAAAACTGATCGCTTAAAAAGGGTTTTGCAATTACACTCACTTTGAATTAGTGCATACAAATGTACTTAAAAATGTCACAAAACATCTTTACTATGTATGCAAAAATTGTTTGTCTTAAATAAGTGTAGGCTTATTTAAGATAAAATATTTTCGCATACGGGTAGTATTGGTATATCCTTAATAGATTTGTCAGCGTTCATCATGAAAACGCCCAGACCGTCGACTTTTTATTCAATTACGTTGACATTATTAACTATATTTCAAAAATTGTACAATATATGTATATCCTAGATAGCTTAAGGCAATTTGGACCCTACAAGATATCATATTGCAAGTTGTATGTCAATCATGTTAGTAGTTTTTGCATCAGTCCCTCAGAAATAAATGAAAAAAATAAACGTTCTTCTCTGTCATACTAGTGTGATATTCTCAACCATTTATATATTAATCTATGGATTTAGATATTTCCCCATGGCTTTTGGTCATTTATTAGAAAAGGTATCATTATTGCTGAACAAATTAATAACATCAAAACATGTACTTTGGCCAATAATATGAAGACAATATCGAATATATTTGGCGTTAATTTTGTAGAAATTAATTATTCACAATGAAATGAAACTACGTGATGTAGTATTATTTCTACTTTCTTTAATTTCTTTACCACGACCTATATTTCGTTATATTACAACATATAATTGCTAATAGCCCACCTGAAGATGTTATAAAACAACGAAACCTAGGTCGTGGTAAAGGACTTAAAGATAGTAGAAATAATACTTCATCAGGTAGTTTCATTTAATTGTGAGTATGAAGATACTTATGAAAATGTATAACAACGTCAATTATTTCTAGAATGTATCTAATCGGTTTTAAACAGTTTTTTTTTCAAATAAGGATCTAAACACAATATAGTGGATTACTTCCAAAGAACATCATTAAAAAATTCATAAAGCCCATTATTCACCAAAATCTGGACAAGGGATCTTAAAGTAAAGAATCAACGAACAAATATAAAGATAAAGTGGTGAGAATGCAAATATCATAAAGATTGTGAGACATGAAATTATCGATACGTGTTTAATAAAATGTAAAGTAATACCAAACAAATGATGATAGGACAAACCCATTTCTCAACGTAAACTGTTAAAAAATTATTGACTTCAATTTCATTATATCTTCGATCTATTTACAGAAAAAATATTTACATATACCCTAATATCAGATGTAAATACTGCATTTTACTATATTAATAAGTAATTAGTGAAAGTTCTAAATATTTAACTCTCTCTAACTAAAATCTGTAATTAAGTATATTTAAATGTATAACACATAAAATTACTGAGATTCGTTATTATCTATATGTATATATATATATATATATATATATATATATATATAAGCAAAAAATTAATATGCTCGTATCATTAGATTACCGATTGTCGTGTGTTCTATTTATACGCAAGCTTTTAAAAAAAAAAATTCACATCTCCACATCTATTATAGTTCACATTTAGATTATTATGTAATAACTTATCAATCAGAGCACTTGAAGATATCCGAAATATCTGACGTCCTTTCGACCAAATACAATTCATTTTGGGGGAATGTTACATTTTTAAATTATTTTCGTTCTAAACGTAAGCCATTAAAGAGTAAATTAATTATCACAGGAGGCATGTGACACGATTAAAAAAATGACAAAAGCTAGGCCACAACATCAAGGATGGAATGCTGAATAAACAATAGCGAAGTTGGGGTCAAAAGGGAAAATTGCAAATTTCATTTAAAAAAGGGAGCAATCGGACTCATCTGACGGCGGCACGCAAGCTATTCCGTACAAATTAAAACCAAAGCTTTACCGACGAGTATTCGTACATTCAATCGAAAGGCGAGCTTGCAGGGTATCGAAGTACCATAGACGAGCATTCCACCACGTTCAAAGCGCGCGCTGCACCAGCGAGCTGCTTGCGATCACTTCGCAAGATGTATTCTTCCGCGTAAGTACAATGGTCTGACCAGCTTCCTATATTAAAAAATATACATAGTAATATGGCAGGGCAATTCTTGCTTACAATAACACTGAAAAAATATTTAAAAATTAATATAGTCGTTTGAACTACTATAGACATATTAAAATACCAATGCTATCAACTGCGTTGATTAATCGCATGATTAATCGCATAAACTGCAATTAGCTTTTCAAATATGTTCAATAAATTAAGTTACTAACTGAAATCATTTTAATTAGTAAATTGTTAAGGAAATTTTTAATAAATAAGATTAAATAGGAAACAAAAGTGCGACAAAAATTATTTCAAATGAAATTACAATATTTTTCAAGTTGGTGGCAATTTACTTTTATACATGTATATATCTATATATATATATACATATATATATATATATATATACATATATATATATATATATATATAACTTGAAATTTGGCAGTAATAGAAATTTTAGTGTTTGTAAATAATTGAATACATGTGAAATTATATGTAGAATCCTAGCAGTGTGAGTTCGTAGATGTTAAAATAAATACCCAATCCTAGCAGTGTAGTATTACAAGATGATTATATGACAGATGATATAAATGATTATGACTGGTCACGTAAAGATATTTTCTGATATGGGTATACTTGTACTTATTAATGCGCCAGTACCTGTTGAGCCCAAGTGAGTGTAATTACAGAAATTTAAATTTTACTTGAATATTTTAGTCGTACTCGTACATTTAAATGGAGGATCCATTTTAATGGAGGACTGATTATTATTACTATAACAGCAAAAGTCAAAATGAATACCTGAAACTGATATGTTTACTTAGCTTATACTAATAAATACTTGGTTTAAAAGTTTCAAGATCAACAAAATTTATATGTATAAATTTTTGAATTCGTAGAAATTTACTCTTAGTGTCAAAATGGAGTTCGAATTTGTTAAAAAAACTTAACGTGAACAACGTAAAATAGAAACATACTTTTTTAAAATGGAACTAACTTCTTTTGCCACGGTAATGTAAGTCATATGCTGAAAAATTACACCGTAGCGAAAAAGGAAACATGTCCCTAATGGGAATATGATGGATAATTTCCCCCTCCGTTGGAACTACTAAAGTGAGTTTAGCTTGCTTTATCAGGCTCTCTGTCAACTCTTATGGACTATCAACCCATATGCTATTAACTGGTTTTCATTGCTTGCATCATTTATCTAAGTTAAACTTTATCGTGTTTTATTGTAAAAAAATTGTAAGATTAATGAAACGGCATCAGTAGACGCACTGGCGTACAGATTTGTGTTTATTTTTAAAAATTAGGTATTGTGCCATAAAGCTTTTAAAAAAAAAATATTCATTTTCTGTATTGAATTTGTTTGCAATTAAATAAATAGAAAATATTTAGAAGTATCTGGTTTTTCGTGATGATTTCCATATTTTCTTTAAATTTTTTGTAACAAGTGCTGTAACCATTTGCTGAAAGTCACATGCACTTGATCGTATGAAGTAATTTTTACAATATTCGATATTTCTTTTATTACCCATTTTGATCTACTCATCACAGAATTTGTATATTACAAAATGAAAATTTAAATCAATTTCTAAAATCCAAATGTATCTTTATGTAGAGTAACAGATACAACTAAGTATGACATAACGTTAATTGGCAACATATTACTCCTATAACTTTGAATCTATCCGGCTTTTGTTGATAGCGAATAATTTCTTATCAAAGTGATATAGATCCTACCCCTTTCGTTTCATTCCTATCTCAGCTTATCCAATAATAGTAGATCAACCTCAGCGTATATAAATATATATTTTTATATGAATGTATCTATATATATATATATATATATATGTGTGTGTGTATATATATATATATATATATATGTATATATATATATATATATATATATATATATATACATATATATATATATATTCCAATAATCTATTTTAGCGGCTACCGTTTTACACCGATGGCGAGTGCCCATTCAAAGTGCAAAACGATAAAGGGAACAATTCATGTTAGTAGATTTCAGGTCAACAATTTTAGCAACAGTGAGCCTCGCCCGCAGTTATACGGCGACAATCAGTACAGTAATAATTATTCTCTGTTTGCGCAGGGCGGTCCGCCCCCGCAGAAAGAAATTAAGTTGGAGAAAATCTCCCCCGCCCTGTCTGGTCAAGCATATAATCTCGTCGTGGCAGTCAGCCGTTGTTAACTTTGCAAATCCCTTATCAGCTGAGCTCAGCTGTATTATTACAAACATTGAAGCAGACCCGCCTCCCCAGAACGTTTCTTCTTTCTCTTTTCAATATTTTTAGTAGAAAATATTGTCGTAAACGTCTGGTGGACGTAGATATGAAAACTCAAACTAAAAGAATAGCTCAAACTAAAAATTTTGGAATTATAGTTAGAAATATTTTTTTTAACACCTTATCGACAAACAGTAAATTGGTCTAATAAAATTCTGAAAAGATTTAATATTTGAGTTAAAATTTAATTGAAAAATTATGTTTATTTTTAGTTAATTCTTGATTTTATGCAATACGTACACATACGTTGTCGCGAACTTTATTATAGAATTCTTTGCAAAGAAAAGATGTTGCCAAACATCGTTGCAATGTGTGTAATGAATTAAGCAGCGCGAGTTAAGTTGATGCCAAATTCTCAAACTGCGGGCCGCCGCCGATACCTGAGACACATCCCACCGGTCCCACGCCAGATACACAATTGAACTTGCTGCATCGAAGCCAGCAGATACAAAGAAGTAGCAGACACAGACGTATTGATTTAGTATTAAGTCGTCTCGTGTTATCAATTGTTATTATTAAATAAGTCTATTTTTTTAAAAAATCATCTTCTCGTCTCGTCGAATTTCTTAACTCGTAAGCGAAGATATATCTTCGACGAATGCTTTTTCTCCGACTTCATCCACATTCATGGTCATAGGTTCTTTAATTTTCACAAAACGTCTATAAATTATATATTTAAATTTTTCTTACAAATCAATGTATATATTAATAAGAACCGGACTAAAATGGATTTAGTAGTTATAAAGAAAATTGCGCGAAGACCGACAGGCAGACGTGCCGGGGCTGAATTCTTACCTACTCAATTTTCAAAGAAAGGTATAATGCATATATATATATATATATATATATATATATATATATATATATATATATATATATATTATCTAAATAAATTAAACGTCACTTTTACTTTTTTTATGTTGTTTGGTTCTTTCTCCGTTCGCCCTTTTTACCTTTTCGAAATAAAACCACTGTGTTTTTAACAGATGAAACGTTGGCACTTAATTGCGCTGCATTTCATCAAAACATCTCTATCAATATAAAAAAAAAGCGAAATGTTGCTATTTTTTATTTCTTTCTATTTTTTTCACGCTTGAACGACCCAAAGTAATTCAGTTAATTTTTGCATATAACTGATATATACACTAAATTAAAAGATAGGTTCTCTGTATTTACGCTGACGAACATAATAAATTGAAACATTATCTGTTTATTTCGTTGTTTGTTTTCCTTTCACACTTGGTTAACATAATTTATTGAAATTTAAATAATATAGACAATTACAGGAGCAGTACAGTAAATATAAAGGCTGAATATTCACGCGTAATACAAACTGAATGCGCTGTCAAAAATATAAAATAGCACCCATATATACCTGTTGTCAATAGGTAACACACAATAAGCCTTTTAATGATAACGAAAAATATGATTACTGAAAATCATGTTTACGGATCTTTATTGCGAAAAATTGTGAATTTTTAAATAAATAAATTTCACTTTTAGCAAACAAATATATTGCGAAGTAAGTTTTTTGATACAAAAGATTTTTATGCCATTTCCTAACAAAGAGCAGGAGCAATAGACATTTTTTAAAATTCCATATATCATTATGTGAAGGAGATATTTAAAAAGATTTTAAAATACATTTTGAAAGCTATACAGAAAATTATGTAGAAATATATGTGGCCGGTCTCGTTACTCAAACTGCTGAATCTAAAAGGTTAAACAATACAACCTTTAGAAATCTATGTAAAGCTTTTAGTAAAACCTGGTGCTCCTGGATATCACAGTTATTGAGATAACCAATATAATGGGCATGTATCCCTAGTTAATTACAATACTCGCATATTAAATATTCATTGCGCTAGGAAGTCCATGTTAGTTATGGCTAGTAGAGGGAAGTAATTTCACTTCAGACGAGGAAAGAAACTATCGATGGACGGGCTAGACTTGCATTAGACTAGGCTTGCTCCGTAATTTTGATATTAATTTGAGTTATACTAAAAACATCTGTCTAATTTTTAAGAGCATAAAGAAAATCTATCTAACCTCTTTCAGTTACCCATGGCCTAACTAGTTCTTAAAATTTTTATGCCGTACTTCACTAAAATAGATGAATCTCCCACAAAGTGGATTAATTATAAAATATATACCGAGATTTAGGGTGGAGGAAAGTAGTTTGAATTCCGGCATCGATGCGCCGAACGATATCGATCCCGGCAGAAGGTGTTGGAGACGTGCGTCGCGACGCCTCGATGAGGCGACATCTTATTCGCTCCGTCTGTTTATTTAGTGTCAAGTTACGAGCGACGCGCCTCTTTGCGAGTCCTCATTACGAGTACTCCTACCACCGCGCCCTGCATTCTACTCGCTTTGTCAACGACGCATCTACTTGAAATTTCTTTGACGTTCATAAATCTTAAGGTGCTGAGTTTGAGAAGTTTTAAATAAACGTGCGCAAACCTTGTATATTTGAGATGTGGAGGGGGATAGCGCCTGAAAATGGATCTGTTTGAACGATCTTGTCTTTATCATCTGCAATGATCGGTTTTACTTCAGCCAGTGATTGATGGAGTTAAATTTAGCTCAACGTCGATTTACAAAAATTACATATGTGTCATCATGAAGGCTGTTTCATAATGATCGATTGATGTTGACGACGAATATACATGTTATGTATTATTGGCGTAAGAGATTTTTATAAAAAATAATTTGTTTCCGATTGACTTCAAAAAGGAGGAGATAAGGCTTTTTGTGTATATTCACATAGATTTCTCCAAAATGGCTCAACATATTTACGTGATTATTTTTATATTTTATTAGGCATAACCTCAAATTGGCATCATACAAATTTATTCAAAAACTGATTACGTAATCATAAGATTGGCTTAAAAACTTTTTACGTATCTCTTTATATCGTACCTCTTTTACCATACAGAGAGTGATACACAATATTCCACTCTGCGTGATAAACTGCGTTTATGTGGTAATTACATTAATTCTTTAAGGCTGATGAGAAATATTTCCTCGGATAATAGGAAATTATTATCAGAGGCTGGTGATTACATGAAAAGATCTATAAGGGCTATTTTCCCTCAGATAAACAATGCATATGCTCTGATTAGATTAATTAATTGAGATTAATGATGAGTATCCATTTCGAATAAAGATTTTGAACAAAACTAATAAAGATCGTCCGCACACTTTTTAATGTTTTTCTTCATGACACTGTTCCTTCAGTAATCGATTAAACTCTAAATCACGAAACGCTATCTCATATAAAGTTTTCATCCGAATTAATATTGCCTTTATAAACATTCTTTTTAAATCATAAATCATTGTTTGTTCACTGTAAGGGCTGCACAATGAATCTGTGGAGCAGCGAAAAAAGGACATAATGTCCAATAAATTTTGGATCAACGGTAAGATAGGTGTGGATCTTAATGCAGCATGGAAATAATTTTCTTTAAAATACAATTCTCTTACATAATTCTTGCATGCAAGCTTTAACTGTTAAGAATGTTTACCTAGAACCTTTTTATTTAGACTTGCTTTTTGGCAATTCAGTATTATCTGATATTTGGACTTATTATTATGTTATTGAAATATTGAGTCCAGTCTACGCTGATATTATACACTAGATTTATAGCATCGATATTCTTGGTTCTCAGCTGATTCACTGTTGAGGTACTGATGTATTTAAACAAATTTTTGTTATATCTGCACGTCATTTTTTCTTCATTAAACTGAATCAGCAGTGTGACGATAACTGCGATATTTTATCATTTCAAATTAACAAAACTCACGAGTGTCAGAAGTTTTTCTGAATGGATATACCGTTATTATTCACTAAATTTATTGGATCGATATTCTTGTTACTCAGCAGTTCCATTGTTAAGGTGCCGGTATATTTTATCGAATCGTTGTTTCCCATCTGCTTTTAATTCTTTTTGTTTAAACTGAGTCAGCGGTGTGACGATTACTGCGATATTTACTCATTAGTAATTAACAAATGGGTCCCATGAATTTTTATGAATAAAATTCTGCATTACGGAGAGCGTTTTGATCAGCTGAATACATTTTTTTCTTTCACTTCTTTTTTATTACTTTTCTTGAAGTATCAAACTGTTTTCGTATCTTTACCTATATTAAAATTAACTTACTGAATCTATTAAAATATAATACAAATAGAACATACTTTTGGCGTCATTGAAAATTAAAAAATAATTAAAATTTGTGTGCAAAAACGATTTTGAAAAAGCGAAAAAGGAATGTCTGTGTAATAATTATTTAAATTGAAATTAAATAATTCTGACTAATTGAAATACTTCTTATATACCTTAAAAAGCTAACATTTAGAATGTCTTACAAAAGGTAATGGATCACACAAAATATTACACATTACTATTTGCAAGTAATAGAAAAACAACTTCCTATACGGTCAACGTTATATTTTTTCTAAACAATAGGTTACGTAGGTTTTTCTATACAATGTAATAAATGTATATTTTTTATGTTTATACTTTTTCAGCACGTTTATTTTAGTAAAATTTTGATTATCAAATTTTTTAAAGAAAAAATAATCTAAAATACGATGGAAATTCTGATTAAAAACTATTTGCTGGAACCAAAATCGACTATTTATATTATCATGATAGAATATTGATTTTGAATTAAAAAAACATGAATATTTATGTCCACTTAATATCAAAAATTAGTGTCGGTAAACGATGGACCGTTTTGATGTTCGTCGTAACGTAGATCCGAAACCCCCATGAATTATAACTTCATTTATTGGCATTTATGCAAAAATAAGTACGAATAATATGGCATACTAAAAATTCACATCAGACAAATATCTTAACATTTAGATAATTAAACAATTACCATGATTATTTAAAAAAACACCACTTCCACAAATCCATCCTTATTTAAAATATTCACATTTATTATATATCTAGAAAGTCCAACAGGTAAACTTCGAGAAAGAGGTCAATCCAACTCGACTTGGGAGCATTCTGGAAATCTCGCCATAACTTAAAGTCAAAAATATCTCAATGTTTAAAGAAGAAAATCTTCAAGCAGTGTGTGTGTCCAGTTATCATCCGTGGAATTGGAATGTTGCCCTTTTTACAAGTCTTGTAACAAGACTAATCAATCAGTGAGCCATCGAAAGAGATAAATATAATTCATAACGAAAAAATCTGTAAGAGAATTAAATTTCCCGCCATAGCTCGTAGGACTGACTGGGTGAAGTGGCAAAACTGGTTACCATTGGAAAAGAAATATTCTCTGCAGACAAAAGGAGGATTGACGCCTTTATATGAAATGCTATTAGTCTATTCAAAGAGAACGATCTATAATTGTGTGTGAAGGGAACGCCAAATTGCATTTATAAGATGAATAGGTTAATCTCCCCTTTGCTCGCTACACGGTTAAGGAAAATCTAATTAAAATCAGGAAGATGAAGTGGGATAAATTTAATTGTTAAATGTTTAACATGTAATTTTAATTTGTTTGTACTTGGCACAGCTATATTTCTACTTATAAACGATGATACACGATAATACCCTTATAGCAATATCACTTTGTTACCTTAAAGTCAGTTAATAGACATTTTACTTATTATATTCTTCAAATCATTTCATCGTTGTGTCTCTAGATAAGTGCTTTTAGGGTTCCGTATCGCAAAAGGAAAAAACATGAACCCTTTAAGAATCGCTTCGTTGTTAGTCTGTCGGTCTGTCAAGACCCTTCTTCTCAGGAATGCGTGGACGTATCAAGTTGAAATTAATATTAAATACTTAGGTATACGATTCCTTATAACCCTAAAAATATGAACATTTATGCCGTATATTTGGACACTCGCAAATAAATCAGAATAATTCCCGTTGATCTAGAATCGTGAAATTTGGCAAGAAAAACAAAAGAAAAAAAAATCTGAAAATTGTTAATCTGTAGTTGTATCACATAACAAATTATATCTTTTAAGTGTGCGCCTCTGAAAGGTATGATACGCAAATTGTTGGTATGAATATGTGCCCTTTTACTTTTTTAATTATTGTCTAATTTGCTCCGCCATCCATCGATTAAACCTAAGTTATATTTACCCACTCGCTTATATTTTCGCGTAGTTATATAGCGTGCAGCATTACGTCGTTATGAATCTAGAGATCTAAATTGCACGATTACGACGCCTAATTGGGTCTGGCCCCGTGCAGCACGACAAATTTCATTTAACGAATATTCCGCGACTATTCGTTTGCTGACGGGTGCGCATATCTCTCCGGCTCCATCGTGATTGCGGTCAGGGCCCGGAGAGATGAGGCTGCGCCCCCTCTCCTCCTTTTATCCTTGTTTATAATCTCCAGCTATGACGCCCGGCGCTCTGCATCCACCCGTCCACCCATCGTGCCGGAGGTAGTCCGGTGTTACCGCCAAAGCCAGTAAGTTATTTCGATATAATGTTTCGCCATTAAACAACAAGGCGATGCGGTTTGTTTGTGAAATGTTCCTGGAAAGTTAATGCGGTGTAGGGCGATATAAATTTGTAACTCGTGGTTGCCATTATTAGCGCGTTCGATGGAGCCAACATTACGTTACGTCCGATGTATTGGTGCCATTCCTTGTTTGAATAATTATGTGTTTGTAACGCTGTACTTACTTCCGCCGTAGAATTGTCCATTAAATGGGTATGTGAGACATTGAGATTGACAGGGGGCGGCCTTAATTCCGAAGGATGGAGATTTGGCAGGTGGCGATCTTGAAGTCTGTTTACGTAGTTGGCATTGGCTCGGAAACTCTGAGATCTTCGCTCACTAATTAACTATCTGGGATAAACGGAAGGAAAGGCGTAGATGGCCCTTTAGGAACGAATGCAAAGTGTTTCCACGTAACGTGATGTTGGTATTTGTATGTTATATCGGTTCTGCATTTTACATTTCAGGTTAAATTACTTTATAATTAAGTCCTGCTTTAGTTCAGCAGTATAATTGCTATACGTGAATTATTATTGCCTATGTTCTAAATATTATTACAGTTCCCCGAAATATTGTGATATTTTCATAGCTATTGAATAGTTTTCATTATTATTGACAGCTTGTACTTTTCAAAATCCCTTGGTACTGGGGAAAACTTTTTTGTATTCCTATAAGGTAAGTTCAGATGTATATTTAAAAAAGTATGTATATTCTTCTTATGTTGCAATATATAAAAGGCACATCCAGTGTACTCAAATTAGCCCCACCAAATGGAATTGTTTTTTCATGCCCAGTGGATTTTTGTTACTGGGCATGAAAAAACAATTTTTATTAAGTATTATTGCTATTTCTGCTTTTTCTATCCAAGATCTTTAAGAAAATATTCGCCTTCCTAGTTAAAATTTTAATCATTCCTTATTATTGGTAACATAAAAATTAAACGTTTAAACGTGTACATTTTTTCAATTACAAAACATGAAAGTAATATTTGAACAATGATAGTGTAAAAAAATGTACAGCAACCTTGTGGAACTTTATTTCAAAAACATCTACAATTTTGAAAAAAGGTAATACTGTTAAAATGAATTTTGTAAACATTTTAAAAATACCTGCTTTATTGAAACAACTCAACATTCGTAGAAATTATTACGATCAAAACAACCGCTTATCAGAATTGTTTCGCTATCTCTTTTCCACTCGTGTGGTCTTTTTATTATTCTCGACCATCAAGCGACCCCCTGTACCCCTTCCTCAACAACTTTCCTTCTTTAGTGACTTGCTTATCGCTCGGAACTAACAGCGCGTTTTTTGCTGTTTTTTCCTTACCACTGTTTTTATTTGTTGACTTACGCTTGAATTGGGCCTTGTTTGTGCTTGTGATTTGGATATTGTTTGATCGACTGCATTACAGAGTGTATTAGACCTACACTGCTCGTGAATATGCAGAAATGTATTTAATTTATAGGCTATGTGATGAGAATACTGGGCAAGCCGCATCTGTGTATCGCGAGCGTTACACTAATCACGAACACTATCCCGATCACAGAGTCTTTTTCCATGTAAATAACGTGTATTTAAAAGGTCGAATTCAGCGGATTTCTCGACGTACTAGTGTCGCAAAAAGTACAGTAAACTGCATTTTAGGAAGAAATAATTTGTACTCGTACCATGTACAACGAGTTCAAGCACTGTTATATGCAAACTATCAATGACGAATAGATTTCTGTTAAGGCAGGCAAGATCCGCTTTTTTTTCATTCAATCTTATGAAGCGATGAATCACGTTTTAAAAGAATGATAGTGTTAAATATATGTAATTTACACCCATGAGCCATCGAGAATCTCACCCGCATAGTAAGACAAGATAGATTTAAACATCACCTCGGAGTCAATTTGTGGACTGGAATCAGTCGGTTATCGGTCCATTTGAACTTCCACCAAGGCTTAATGGAGTTCGTTATCTACGGATTTTAAGAGACGAATTTGAAAATCAGTAGAATAAAATACCACAAAATGTACTTGACATGATGTGGCTACAGCACGATGGTGCACCGGCGCACCGGCCCACTTTTCGCGCAAGTAACTGAATACTTAAATGCAACTTACCCAAATCAATGGATAGGATATGGCGATACAATTGCATGGCCACCACGTTCGCCAGACCTCAACCCATTGGACTATTTTCCATGGGGATATTTCAAGAAGGCGGTTTACGGGACTACTAACGATAATAAGTAACAATTAAGACAAACATTACACCATGCGTCTGAAATGGTAAAAAACAACAAAACTGCCTCACGAAGGCCGTATGAATAAAGTTTAAACGTTCATATTTCTGTATAAAATCAGTGCTAAGTAGAAAGTGGAATTATATAAGTGATTTAAAGTAAATTATATGTGTCCTAAATAAAGAAGAGGAAATTATAAGGTCCCTATGAGTCATTTGATGGAAATGCCATGTGAAATGTAGACATTCTTAATAATAATTTTGATGGAAAATAACATAGGTGGAAGACGATCTAGGTCTAGATAGATAGCGATATTCGAATAATTATTTTCGAGTTAAATTTCGCTTCTTTTAATTTTTGTTTACTTGCTACCAGAAAGACCTATTTCTTAGTCATGATCCCTGGTATCACGTAGTGATACGTAGTGCCTTTGCTCTTTGTGTTAAATACCACTCACAAAAACATTGAGAAAGTTTTTATAAAACTTGGCGCGGACCCAGTCTATGATTCAGAAAAACATATTAGCCACTTTTAACCCGAGACGTGACATTATTCTTGTAGAATGAAATCTGGTGTTTTTATTAATAATCTAGTTTTAGTACTGCAAAGTGTCAGTAGGTAGTACAACGTGTATATATTAAAGCTTTAACAGTATATATAGATATGTGTTGCGAGAGTTCCATTAGGTTAATTTCAAATCCATCATCTTAATCAGAAATCCACTCGAATTATGCAGCGAACAAAGCTGGCAATACTTATAGTTACATATATAATTTTACCATTGAAATCCTAACTAAACTTTGTTTATTATTCATGCATGTTAAAATTTATAGATATATAATTAATGCGAAGATATTTATTAATTATGGATCCAAAATTTTACTGTTGTTCTTTTATTTTAAAAATTTAACAAGTTTATCGATACCTTGATAATTTCAATGGAAATTTGGCTTTGACAATTCGAAATGAATAGAAATTTAAAGAAAGAAAAAAATATACATTATACAAACAATTCTTCGTCAAGTTTAAAGAACGATTCAGATAATAATATAATTTGTTATTTTAATGAGATAATAAATAAAATGATTCCTAATGAAATTTAATTTCCTATAATATATCTATTATAAGTCATGTAATCATTTATTTTCCTCATTTACGTTTCTGTCAGTCAGACTGTGAGTAGTTACGGCCTGAAGCTGTATTTTCACCAAAATTTAATGTTATTATAAACTGTGTATCTTAAAATAAAATTAAGAAATCCATTTTTGGTTTTACAGTTTTTCTAGTCTGTGGAAATAGAAAATATCTTAGGTTTCTATTATTTCACGCCGAAATTCTCTTCCTTTCCTGTTCTCCTTATTTTACTGAACATCCTTACTTGTTCTCACCGCCTTTAAAGATTATGGTTATCGCAGTAAACACAACTACCTTTCAGCAATTATCTCATTTATTTTCATATTTCTACCTAAAAATGAAACCAATGTCAGATCATTCACATATCCGAACATCTGTCAGATTATCACACAGCTTTTCCTTAATTTTACGTTGGAAGTTTAAAATTTGGCGTAGTTATAATACACTATGCGTATTATAGTATATGTGGCGAAATTATAACGAGCATTAACTGGCTTATAGACCAATAGTTATAGTTCAAAAATATTTATATGGGAATGTTTGAAAGTCTTAATTAAGTACTCAGAAAATTATTCTTGGTATCTTTTGAAAGAAAGAGCAAAATATATGTAAACGAAGTGAGTGACACTTCATTCAGCATGAAGTTTGCATATGAGTTGTTATTTGTATATAATGTTTTTTTATTTACCATGTGCTCTAAACTTCTTATATTATTAAATAAATCTTGAGTTTCCTTTAAACTATTTCTATCAATTTTATCCGCAATGAAATTCGGTAATCCGGTGGCGATTAGATCAATTAGAGTATGTTTATCTATGGACTTATTTATTTCTAATAGCAGTTTCTCTTTTTTTAATGCATACTCCAGTAATGAGCCCTGTCTATATTTAAATAACATTGCATACCTGATCGGTGACCAACTCTTATCTGCATATGTCTCACTAAAGTTTTGTTTCCACATAGCCCATTCTGAATTTATTGTGTATTTAATCAGCATAGAACTATACCAGTCTTTACAGAAATCTTCTAAAAATAACCTAAAAATTTCAATTTTTTTGATATCCTCCTCTATGCCTTAACGTGCACATTCCGCTTCAAAGATTGTCATCCACTGGGACACATTGGTAATCTTACTACTAAATTTTTGTATAACAAATTTTTCTGCCATTTTTCCCACATTAAAAGGTTTTGATGATTCATTCTTCATTTCAGCAAAGCTTTCCATGATTTTTTAGATATTCTTCAGAGATTCCTGCTGTAGAAGTTTTCGGTGTTTCTTTTTCCTCTAAAAGGTATCCCATGAACTGTTTATTTCCATCTTCATCACAATAAACCGCCTTTGTTTCTGGGCTCATGGATATCCATATCTGTCGCTTGTCATGCCATTTTTGGAAAGTAGCTTTGATTTTTTGAAAGATTTGTGTTTTTATTATTGCATCGTGTAGTTTTACAGGTTGAAATTTATCCGGGAACACAAAGGTATTGCCGTCTAAATCGGTAATTGTTGTTATACAAATAATATTTGTCTTCACATCTTCACTGGCCTTGACTACGAATTCGAACTGTAATTTGTCCATTATTCTTGGGAATTAGCTGTAGAAATGTTGTTTTATAATGAATTGAACGAAAGATTAAACCAAACATTGGTCAATAAAATTCGTTGTAAAATTAATGAAAAAAGAGATAAGATCGCTTGGACTACCATTGCTCACGAATGCACAAACAAATATAACGAAACCGAACATAATGTAACAGGGTTCTCCCCAAAATATTTACTGCAGGGAAAAAGTGTGGACATTCTACCAAACGAACTGAAACAAAATAAATTACAGAATCAACAATTAATATGAGACCGGAAGATTGCCTTAGAAAATAGTATAAAATCACATAATTATAATAAAAAAAGATTTGATAAAAACAGAAAAAATTATGAATTTGAAGTATTAGATTTAGTATATGTTGAAAACGGATATCGGTTAAACCGAAAAAAACTAGATGAATTGAAAATTGGTCCATATCAAATTATAGAGAAAATATCTAATTCAATTTACAAAGTAAACACGGGACACAAAAAGGTACAGTCAAACCTTTTCCACATAACAAAACTCGTTCCAGTGGTAGTAATACGTTAAGATTTTGATAATTACCTATGGAGGGGGGGGGAGATGTAAACGAAGTGAGTGACACTTCATTCACCATGAAGTTTGCATATGAGCTGTGCTAGCTGTCACTTGGACATGTCGCCACGCCACGATAGAAAAATAGGTTATGTTCTTAGAAACGACCAATGAATTATAATATGATATATATAATATTTTAATACTTAATTAATACGAACTAGTGAAGCAATAGCTTTAAATGTTGTTTCTCTTTTCAGGTGAGTTTGTGATTAATTAACGTTATAAATTGTTTTGTAAAAGTGTAAACATTTGTTTATGTAATAAATCTCTTTTCAGAGCAACTCAATGCTATAGTTTTACTGTTCACCATATTATCCAAGGATAAGAATTAGAAACACATTATATATATAATAAAACCACTTTTTCCTAGAATTTTATTTAAAATAGTTCTAGATATATCATTACTGAAAATGTACCCAAAATATATGGTCCCCAATCTCCCAGATTGCTAATGTAAATGTAAAAATTATGAAAACGTTACCGGAAATTCACTTGAAGTATTCCGGGAAACTATCGCAGTGACTCTAAATTTATATGCCTTTGAAATATATACTAGGTAATATATTCAAATTATGTAAAATAATGTTTCTAATAAAACAAGGGTTTTTTTTTACATTAATGACGGCAGGCATGGGGTCAGAACATAATGTGTTTATTTATGCGTGCATTAATACCTTTAGGACAGCGTGACACAGTGGCATGGATGTTAAATAAGTGGAGTACATACACAAAATGAATCGCGTTACAAAGCACCAATTGATAATCAATGACACGCACGTGGAATTTTATGATTCACTCCAGAATGTGCACCATACGAGGCGTGTTACTAATATTATTCTTCCTATTGAAATACATTGTTTAAGAGCGTAATTAAAAAAAGTTATTAATATCACCATAACCATCATCAGTTGAAAAATTGCTGCACACATATTCCCGCATAAATTTCTACAAATACCAATCCTTTGCCGTTTGCATCCAACGGTTTTCCGCAATATTTACCGGGTCATCTCTCCACTCTGCGACTACTGTTTCCAAGTCGCTATTTTCTCCACATATGAAAGCCTAATATTGTAGCGCTCAAATAGTATTTGCTTCATTTATTTTATTATTTACTTTATATCTTATGATTACGAGAAGTTTACCATAGTAGCCTTTAAAAAATAATTAGTTTTTTCGCGTATTTTGAATTGTTATATTTAGTAAAACTAAAAAAAAGATAATTTTTCACTTTTATATGTCTGAAAAAATAAAACACAATCCTTATAAGAACACTCACGTGTCCGTCTGTCCGTCTATCAAAGCCGTTTTTCTCAGAAATGGCTTCAGGTAAATAGTTGGTAGGTAATGGTTCACTAATAAACTATAAATTAACTCAGTATCTAACAAAAAAAAAATTTAGGTAAACATTCTAGGAGGGGTAGAATACGCGGATTAAATATTCGAACTTTTTTTAAGTTAAATATTTTTTTTCCTAATTTCATGTTGTATACTCTTAAAATATGCAGTAAAATCTATTTTCTTCCATTCCTTCTTATTTCCTAATTACTCTACCTAAAATTATGGAAAAACAGAATTTTAAGAAAAATTTACAAAATTTGTGGGAGAACATCGGTGATCATCCTGGATGTCATAGTTTTTAGATATTCAAGATACATAAATGCCTCCTCTCTCCCCCCCCCTTACATAATTATATCAATTATAATTAAATATTTATTGAGTTAGAGTTTCATATTAGTGATGACTTATGAAAAAGGAATTTTATTTCAAACGAGGTACGTAACACTCCAACGCTCCTACGCCAACCGTAGTCGCAGAGGGTCGTTTTTTTTCTAATATTAACTCAATCATAATTAATCTAGGCGTATGTAAGGGCTGTAATAATTGGCAGTTTATAGATTTCAATATTTTTGATTATATATAACAAATATATTTATTTGTTTTGCATGAACATAGGTAGTAATTTCAGAAATTATTGAAATAATATTAAGATTATATTTAGTTGGTGATGTATCTTCCTGTTACTTCAATATATTATTGCTTATATATTATCACAATATATGTAAAAGGAGTTTAAGCTGTAAGGTGAAAAAACAGTGACATTTGAGTGCGTTCTACCCATAGAAAAATGAACCTATTGTATTCAAGTAAAACTTGAACTGCGAGAGTTACTTAGGTTCGTATAAAATTATGAATTTTAATGGTATATAGAATTTTTTTAAACAATGTTAAATATTTTTTTCAGTTACTATTTTATGAATATATAGCTTGGTGTATCTATTAGAGGTTTTAGGGAAGTAATTGATTGATGTACAAAGATGACTCCCTCTACGTACAATTTTCTTGGCGCGAGGTTTAGGTCTTTAAATATGTAAAGGTTAATAAAAATTTACAAGTACGAAGTCTCTCTTTCAAACTCTTTATTTATAGGATGAATTTAACTAACGTAAATATAACGTCGTGTGCCATTGTGAGGTCTAATTACGCTTTCTCTTACAAAAGTACAGCTTAAACGAAAGTAGTGGGGGACCATCATAACTTCAAAAATATTTAGTGGGAGATTTCATTGTGGCTTGAAAAAATGTATAAAAATTTATAATGGAGAATGTCATCGCGACTTGAAAAATGTGTAACTTTTTGATTTATTGATGCGAGTTGACCAAAACGCAGCACTAATGTACTTACTAAATATTGTTACCCTGAATTTTTTAGATGTTTAAATATTTTTTTGCAACATTAAGGGTGAAGGAGGATTGAAGGGAGTTTTAGAGATGATACCTTATAAAGAAGATTCCGCCTATTATACTAAAAATTTGATTGTATGAAAAGATACCTAAAAAATTAAAAGAATTGTTTTCCATTTATGGTCGGGTAATCTTATTACATTTTTCTGTAGGAGTTCATCGCGATTGGTCTTAAATTGACAGTAGTAATCCTGTAATTGCTAATGGACAGGTAGATGAAAATACATAACAAAATTACGAGGATTCCGTTTCTGTCATTCTATTACTGATTCTTAATTATACATTTTCTAATATCCGAAGTAACCTAATATAACATAAAATTTTCGATAGATTGACTACAAATCCTTAGTAATTTTTTTTTATAGTTTTCTTGGCTAGATACATAATAACAATTTTGTATATAAGTAAGATAACTAATATGTAATATACCCACATTCAAAAAAGATGGTGTATTAGAAAACTCACGTATGTGTGTCAATGTGTATATGTAAAACGTTTGACACACTTTTTTGAAAATGTATAACTTCGAATAACATTTTCATGCTATGCATTTAATTCAGTAAAGTTTAAAAAGTATCTAAGGTTATATAGAATTAAACATATTACGCGTAATGTATCAAGCTACGCCTTACTCCTCTACGCTTAAAAAGACATGGAATGCAGGGAAACGAGCGCAGTTTCACCGACAAAAACGTGTAGTATAATTTTAAAATTCAGTAATTTATATGTTTTATTAAAGTCTTAATACACCTGTATTTTGACTTATAAAAACAACCTTACATTACTAAATATGTTATGGTGTAATTATATGATATTGTATGTATAAGGTCTTGACACGAGAATTATAGCACTTTGTTTCATCTCGCTGATTTGCAGAGATCCATAGAAACATCACTTACAAATTATAATTAAAAATAACCTGATTTTTGGAAAAAAAGTCGGATTGACGATTTAAGTAGAACTTTTAAAGAGCATGTTTTTTCATGTTCTTTCCATGAGAGTGTCTTTTTCTCGTTGTAACCTCTGGGCCGAACATTAGATGGACTGTTTTTTTTTTCATTTGACAGTCTTGCCAGTCAGTCACTACAGAGTTTAGTAAAGGAAAAAGTTATTTTTTTTAGATGATGTTATAAATAAAGGGAAAAGTTTGTTACGTAAATTGTACTTTTGAGTATATATTATATACGAGGTGTTTTTATTTAGATAATATATCACAATTGTACTAGAATGATAATATCATCATTTACAAATTATTAGTTCATTAACATTCAAATTGTTAGTTTAATAATAGTTTAAAACATTACCCAAAACTGATCCGACCAATAATGTTTTTGTTTACGTCTGTTTATTAATATGAAAATTGTTTTGCATTTTATAAATATAAAAAAAAATATTTTTAATTTCCACCAAGATCTGAAATAAAAATGTTTTTTCTTAAGTTTTTTTATTTCCAGGTATTTATTAATAATAATTGATGTATTTTATTTTGTTGTATTGTTTCTTATGTGTAATAACATAACAATGACGCTAATATTTTCTTTATCTAATCTTACGTACAAATTTTGAATCGATAACATTCATACAAATAAACGAATATAAAGTAAAAAAAGTAAGAAGAAATATTTCTGTTAACTATATACGTACTCTAATGCTGTATATGTTTTTCTAAACAATTTTATTCTCGAAGATTTTTGTCAGTTTTCAAAATAATTTATCCTATGTGTTAATCCAACATACTTTGTAATTACTTATGATAGTTTTTTTTCTTTAATCATAGATTTTATTACTTTACCTATATCAATTTTGTTTTAAAATAAAAATGTTAATAAAAGTTAAAATGCATAACATTATCTAAAGTCATATTTAAACTACGTCTTACTCATTGGAACCACACCTACATTCTAGGATCATTGGTCAAAGCCAATCCTTAAGTTTTTTTCTACCCATTTCGTATTTTTTTGTTAGATACAAATATGAATTTAGTATGAATCGAAGCACGGAGATAATTAATGAAATAAACCCAACAACCATGAAAAAGCTACGAATTCAACAGTCTGTTCAAGCAACACGATTTCATCGTCAACGTTCACACGGACATAATCACGAGCAAACCCTAATGAGAAGCCAAGACGTTATACATATAATTAAGTAGCATTATAATAATTAATAGCCTCTCTTAACGTTGCGTCGCTTTAAACAATCCAGTAAAGATAACTTCAAGTTCATAGTAAGATGTCGAGAAACTTTTAAGAATGCGATAAGGCGGGCGGTGCGCTCGTCATTTCGAGGCGGGCCGTCGCCGCCATTTCTTGCACAATATAAATATTCCAATTAAATTTTAATCTACTTTCAGCTAAGAGCCCCCGGGTGCCGCCTTAATTAAAAGTTTATCGATCACAAGGGTTTGTTGTTGTTTAATTATGGTACGTGCCTTTGACAATCGAGATCGGCTCGAGATGACTGGCGTCTCGCGGCGCGCCCAAATCAATGGAGACGATTACCTATCGAGTTATCGGATCGTAATTTATACGAAGCTGTTATATAGGGTAGAACGCCTGTAGGGCATGGGGTGCACACCAGTTGTGGGTAACCTGTGGTTCACATTCAATTTGTGGCTTTCATTTACAACAAAATTACCATTTTGAACTAAGGTTCTTAACCGTTTTACCCCTCATAATACTCAACGTATTGTTTGTTAAATTGAACGAAAAGGGCAAAAATATAAATTATTTGGAAAAATAGCTGTAGGCAATTTAATTTTAATTAGGAAAAATATAACTACTGAATAAAATAAAACTGATAAGGTACGAGTCGATTTCGTACTACAAGGGTTCCGTACTTATGCTATTTAAAATTACATATACTTTGGTATTATAAATATATATTTTTTAATCAGAAAACGATGATGTGGGTACAAAATTTATGAATTTTTATTTTATTATTTAAAATGATAACATTGCGGATAGGGGGTAACTAAAGAGAGTTATATTTATGTTATTCGTAACCTACAAACTACAGTAGTCGAGTTCTCAGAGTTTTTGTTTATGTATTGAATTTTTGCAATCAATACAGATAAACAAAATTTAAGTATTTGTTTTTGAATTTTTAGCTCTCAAATATTTTTCCATTTTAATGAGCGTAATGAGTTCTACGCCTCATTTAAAATTACTTTATTTATCAAAAGTAATCATAAATATGAACTAGCTACTGCAATAAATATTTAATAAAAATCGAATCCACAATTAAATGAAACTACGTGATGTAGTATTATTTCTACTTTCTTTGATTTCTTTACCACGACCTAGGTTTCGTTGTATTACAACATCTTCAGGTGGGATATTAGCATCTTTTGTTGTTAATATCCCACCTGAAGTTGCTAATATCCCACCTGAAGATGTTGTAATACAACGAAACCTAGGTCGTGGTAAAGAAATTAGAAATAATACTACATCACGCAGTTTCATTTTATTGTGAATAATGAATTTCTACAAAATTAACGCCAAGTATATTCAATATTTAAAAATCTAATGTAATCAAGCAGAGCTAACGTATATATTATCTCAAAAATTAAATCCTCTAGAATCACCGTTATAGTGTTCTTTCCGTACGCTTCCAAAAAGCTTGTTTATTCACAATTTTAGGTTCAGTACTTTCATAAGAGTGAAAGAGAACATGTTTTTGCACATTTTTCGGTATTTTTCTGAACGTAAACTATATAAAATTATGAAAAAAAAACATTTTAGAGAAATTTATAAATAGTTCTTTCAAATGATCCCCCGCATTATATGTGCGGGTTAATGAGCTTTATGACTTCAAGTTTTTAAGTTTTCTGAGAAAAACGGTTTTGACCGACA
The DNA here is from genome assembly GCA_039881145.1 of Druceiella hillmani. Classification (NCBI taxonomy): domain Eukaryota; kingdom Metazoa; phylum Arthropoda; class Insecta; order Lepidoptera; family Hepialidae; genus Druceiella; species Druceiella hillmani. Next base: position 106,825,277 of record JAYKKI010000001.1, on the reverse strand, counting down.
GACGAATACATGAGTAACCTTATAAAGATGCTGTTTTCTTTTTGAGGTATGGAAAATGTGCATTCTGTCCAATTAGTTTAATATTTAGATGCTCCATATGGATATAATCATATTACAGATATTTAGACGCTCCACATTAATCAGAAACTTAACACTATTATTTCTACTTGACAAAACCAACAAAAAGTAAAGACTTAACTAAAATTAAACTCTTTACCCGCTTATCTACTTAATCTACAAAATTCAACTTTTTTTGTAATGGTATAAAAGAGCCAACCATTTAAAAAACCTGTCAAGCACGAGTGGAATTCACACTTGGAAGATTTCCTACACATTTAGCCATTTACAAACATTTAATACATAATATTTCTATGAAACTATTTGAAAATTATAATTTTTAAAACGAAAATATATTGTCTGCTATATCTTTCACAGGCGCACATTTCAAAAATAATTTTTTTTTTTAGATATAGCTACAAATTAATAATTTTCGGATGTTTTTCTTTACTTGTGCTGTGAGACCTTGCTCCTTGATAAATGCCATGATTCTAGATCAACGGGAAGTACTCTACAAGTCGATGTAGTTGCTAGTGTCAAAATATGCGGCATAAATGGCTGTATTTTTAGGATTATTCTTGATTGCGTTGACTTAAAAGCTTGATTTTGGCCACTCCAAGGAACCGTAAATCTAAGTATTTAATATTAATTTCAACTCCATACCTTCACGCGTTGCATTGAAAAAGGGCCTTGACAAACAGACCGACGGACAACGAAGAGATCGTATAAAAGTTTCTTTTTTCTTTTGAGGTATGGAACCCTAAAATAAAAAGACAGATTGACGAATAAAACCAAAAGGATTCTGGACTTTCTAGATACTGAATCGTTTCAAAATTACCTAAAATTACTTGAAATTACCTATTTGACATTACAAATACGGCTACCAATATTATTACTATTTCTTCTTTTTCTCTAATTCCCAGCAGCCATGATGTTGAGGCTATCTCCGAAACCAGTATTGTGATGTAGGTACAACTAGATCTCCGATCTTTGGTCGTTATTTTTTTGGTCCATGATGCTATCGGGTTAAGGTTAGTTCCTCAAGTCATCCTCGATTTGTTTTGTTCATATTTTACTCGGTGCTTATGCCTTCATTTTCTAATAATTGGGTCGTATTTTTCAGAGTAGCTAATACGGCATTTCAGGTTGCTTTCTTCTGCATACAAGCCCAAACCTTTATGGTATTATTGCTGAATCTATCATTCGATGGTTGATTGTTACTGGTATAGCAATCAAATGGTGTTATGGGTGAAACCGTCTCGAATTGAGACGTTAAGGACCTGTTGTGAACATATCATTTGGAATACCTCTAGTTTATTAAAGTCCGGTTTGAGTAAACTCCGGGTTTCGCATCCATAAAGGAGAATAGGCAAAATTAGCCCGAAATAGGAAAGTTTTAGTTCCAGTATTAATGCTTTTTGCACAGACACCATTTAAAATACATAGATACTGTCTGTTATTATGCTAGAATGTGTTTTCACAGAAAAAGCAACTTTTCCCTCTTTTATCAGCGATTTAATTCCTGGACCTGCTTAAATTGAACTCTATCATACCTATTGTAAGTTGCGATCCATTTGTTTTAACCACTTTGGCATCCACCATATTGACTTTCAGATTATATGTAATAGCTATTTCGGAAATATCATACAGAATATGAGTATATAGAAGAAAACTGTAAGTAAATGTATCTAAATGCTATATTGTGCGGTAAATCACAGTTGCATAATTGTGGCCTAACATTTGTGCCAGAACTACTGTATTCAGATTCAAAATAGCAATTCAGGCTTGTGTTTTGAAAAATATTCATTTTTTAGCATATCTCATCCTAAATCCTTAATCTTCTAAATATTGAAAATATTATATAATAGCGAATGAAAAAAAAATTGTATGAACAATATTATCTAATTATTTCTTGGAAAAGAGTAAACTGTTTAAGCGTAATTTAAATATATTTTCTAAATGTTATATAGAAACATTTAAAACTATTGTGTTTCAAACTTTTTAGTGCTCTTAGAGAATATTAATTATCAGCATAATTGTTTTTATCCAAATGAAATAAAAATTCTTAATCTCGTTAGTATGTGTAGTTATGAGTTAATAGACAAATAAACAAGTTAACAAAGTTATATACCTGATTCGTTCTATTAACATTAAAAATTAAAACAACTTCTTTTAATTAGAAGATTATATATCCCTGACACATACAATAGGGCCAATAAATTTTATATACCAACGTCGATAGAGGAACCTCTTGGTGATGCGCTTCTCGTTGTAATTGTCAAATTTCTACTGAAACCAATCAATTCAAGTATTATTTGAATGTTAATAATATTATAATTTCATTGTCAAATATGAATTTCTCCTTAAAAGTATTAATAAGCATTGGTTATGTACGTTTCACAGTTTTAAGAAAATTTTTAAACGCGCTCCTTCTGTTTTCAAAAAATAGTATATATTTACGGGATTGCGATTTGTATATGGAGAATATTATTGAGGTAAACCGTTGGTAATTTTGAAAATAAATCACATCATGTATAAATTATAGTGAACTTTAACAAAAAATTATAGATTTTAACTTACTGGTTGAAATACAAATTATTTGAATTAACCAAATAAATATATTCAGCATAATTCTCTTTATTATAAATGTCATACATGTTAGTTTTCAAAATAGAAAAAAAGTTACAGAATTTTAATTATATATGCACGTACATCATATAAAAGTAGACATTTTCAAATATTTTCCCTGGTTTTCAATAGTACAAGTTGCTATCATTCTAATAATCATTTAGCATCGTAGAATAAAATCCCTTCATGATATCTATTTTAAATGGATTTCTTACAAAATATGAGCACAGACGTCTAAGGCAAAAGTTCTAGTATTATAGATACGACCACATCTGCGCTACGTTTTGCGAAGTGTGAAGATGGTTATAGAAATAAATCTCAATCGTAAAAGTAGAATCAAACGATATCTGGATATATAACTTAAGCACTATGCGGATACTACTCAGTTGATGTGGCTATGCCGTGCACGTCCGCTCGTAGAGCTCCATGCAGACGTGCATCGCGAGCACGGAGTGCCCTCATCTTGTATGCTATCCACTCCATTTGACCGTGTGCAGGGAATTCCACGCGCCATTCTGCTAATGCATGCAGTTATTGACAAAAGTATGGATAATCAGTAAATTTTTATGTAAGGCACATCAACTGTAAAAGCAAAATCTTTTTCAAGCAAGCATCTTTAAAAAGCAAAAACTATTGAGTTTTGAATTGAATGGCGTTGATTTTGTAGAAATTTATTATTCACAATTAAATGAAAAGTGATGTAATTTATTTCTACTTTATTTAAATTGTTTACCACGACCTAGGTTCTGTTGTATTACAACATCTTCAGGTGGGCAATTAGCAAATATTTATAAATAGCAAAGATATATAAATAAATAGGTTAATTTTTATGTGACTTGATTGTAATATTTTTTTCGCGTCTTAATTTTCATTTCCATTTTTGACGCCATATAATTCACTTTTTATATTGTGGTGATCCAATAGTTTAATGTTGCTAGTGATGTGTAACAAAATTTAGGTTTCATGTATATAAGCAAGAAAAAATATGTGCAATTAAGAAAAAAAATATTAGTAAATCAATTAATTTGTTTAATAACGGATTCATAGTTAATTACAGTCATAAATGCAACAAAATTAAAATTTTTATGGCATATACAGGTGTTGCTGGGTACATACAACGAGCCGCCTTCTATGGGTCCTTGAGTACAGAATAAGACAATTAAAATCAGTCATATTTTTTTTCGTATTTCATGCCTTTCTTGAGATACACTGTTTCACCTTGCAGTGCAAGAGCACTAATGAAAACCAAACAACGCGATAAAACGCGACGGAGCAAACTTTTTATTAGGTTTTGTACATTGAACGCTTGATAAGAATATTATTCTGTAGAGATAAAAATCGATTACACTGCTGAATCATCATATTTTTCTAGTTTTTTATGGAGGTTCTGATTGCAATTCGATTCATATAACGGTTATCAATATATACTATGAAAACAAACGATAATCCCCATTTATTATTAAAATAAAGTCTTTGTTAGTAGAAAAAAAATAAATTATGCAGATAAAATAATACGATTTGAAGGTAAAAGAATAGTACTTGTAACCAAATATAATAAAGTCTTTCACTTAATTCCCTTTATCTTAAGCTTTTTCCACGATAGAAAAGCACTCGTATTAATGAGCACTTACAAGCGAACCTTTTTTGCAGATACTATACACGTTAAAGGATATTAATTGGCCACTGCGTCTTGCCATTTGCAATCGGGTGTATTAAGAGCTTGTCTATCTTTGCACAATCAATAACATAGACCATAGCATAGACATCCAACAAACGGCATTGGAATGTATCCGGAAATAAATGTTCGAAAGGAAATTTTCAATGAAATTTAAACATTATTAACAATAGTATTTTGTAAGTTATGATAGAAATATTCTTCCTATATTTCCTTGTTTATAACTTTATACGTTATAAAACTAAACTATGAATTTAGCTAATCTCAGATATGATTATTAAAACAAAATAGCAGAATGAATAGCAATGATCAAAAGAATTTAAAAATTTAATGAACAAAAAAAACGGAACGAGCGCTTTATAAATAATTTACTTGACATTTCCGTGTTTTTGTTTCATTTACCACAGAGGTTTCCAAGGAAAAGAAGCAGTGGAAATAAAATTATAAAAAAATCTTAATGTTTTCGAAATTATAACTTAGTAGTCGTAAATATACTGAATCCAATTCGAACCACACAATACCAGATAACGCTAGTCATCTTCGCATGTGTATGCGGAAAACAATAACCGTGGCTATTATTCATACATACAATTCTGTACATCAAACTGAGTATACTTAAAGTATGTTTCTGTATATCTTATGGAGCGTATAGGTAAAATAACAATATTTAATTATTATTGGACTACTACAACACTAGCGATTTATTTTATTAAGACGCTTACAAAAAAAAAATTAATAATTTGATACAGATTTTGTTGATTAACCATTTTAATCAACAAAATCTGTATCAAATTATTAATTATTACTATTTGACTGCCAAGCTCGAAGTGCCGTTAGTTATCATTAGATTTACAAAAAACATGGGTGTTTAAAATAAAATTATCTCATTGGCTAAAAATCTCTTAAATTATCGTGGTGGGGCCTATTATTGCACCCAACAAACCGTAAAACTACCAAAGACAATACATAATGTACGACAATGCCTGTTTATGGTGGCCTTCAGGTCAATACAGATATTAAGCGCAGTAGGGATTTCCCACTTCCTTACAGATGCAGTTTACCGAGAGAGTTCCACAATATGTGGCAGGAACGTGTTTTAAATTTGAAATATTTTAGAGACAATTAAATGAAACTACGTGATGTAACATTATTTCTACTTTCTTTAATTTCTTTACCCCGGCCTAGGTTTCGTTGTATTACAGCATCTTCAGGTGGGATATTAGCAAAGATTCTAATATCCCATATCTTTGCTAATATCCCGCCTGAAGATGTTGTAATACAACGAAACCTAGGTCGTGGTGAAGAAATTAAAGAAAGTAGAAATAATGCTACATCACGTAGTTTCATTTAATTGTGAATAATGAATTTCTACAAAATTAACGCTAAATATATTCAATATTTTAGAGAGTATAATTTGAAACAGTATAAAAATTTATGTTTTTTGATGGAAAATTTTGACAGTTTTTTTTTCAGAAACGATTGAGAATTTTCATACAGTTCGTTAACATAATCTAGTCACTTTGATGAATAGAATCACTTATATAAACAATTAACAAGTTTTCTACGCCTGTATACGTGTACACAGACCGCAAAAAAGAACGTGCCTGTCATCAATACCCTGCACGTAAAACTGAGTATAATCGAAACGTTTTCCTGTCCCAAAATGTTAACTCCTTTTCTTTCGCAATATTATCAGTAATTTTTCTTTTAGTAAAGGTTCACAATTTCAAATATCGTTCCTCCATATTTTCTAATGAAAACAGTCGTCGGTATACAGGATAAAGGCCTGAACGTTTGTCAGCTTGTTTTAGTACAAAAGATTCAGAATCTTTACTTTGTTTGCAAATATTTTTTTTTCAAATGATATAACTAACTAACCGATTTCAGAGAATTTCGGATCGAGTGTTGATGTATGATTAAACTGGGCGAACATTATGAGGACATCTTAAAATTTAGCGATATCGTTACTGCTATTAATTTAATCGAACTATTTAATTATCAATCGGCCCACACATTCGATTTTTCAAGCCTTTGAAGTGTATATCATTCACTTTCAGTAATTTTGCTCCCGGAAAAATACGAGTAAAAATAAGTAAGGGCGCTCAATAGACATTTCACAATGTAAATATCATTACGTAATATTTGCCATTATTTCATTAGGCAGAAGCGAGTAATACAGCTACTATTTATAAACAAATCATATTTTGTAGTCGGTATGGATGCATGTTTAATGTATAATGCAGAATTGGTGAAATCGTATACAAAATCACCGATCAAAAATCCTTGAAAATATTAAGAACCAAGAAGTTCAAACTAGTATCACAGATAGTATTTAAGTCATTAAATGATTAAATGTCTGCGAGGTTTTTCCTGATTCCCTTTCTAAACTTCAACAATTTTTTGGGTGATTTTCAATGTAAATCCGTTTGAAAAAGCCTTTTAACTCAACAGCGACGAATTATATACTACGTCAATTTCAATTTCATTTCATTCGCATCCACACGGAACTTTTTCCCTTATAAAATATTATTATTCTTCATTTTGTGATATCCTTTTTGATACCATGATCTAACATTCATGTCAACAAATAGGCAGCGACTTATGAAAACTAGGGAGGCGAAACATTGAACTGAAGCGGCACTTCATTATCTAAAAGACCTGCGCGAGACTGAGTATTCATCACTCGAACCAAACTGATTTATACTTTACATTGGGATTACATCTTTGTTTTACATTTTTATATTTTGGTTTCATATCATGTACTTTTATAAAAATGAGACCCACGCGTACGGCGTACAAACCTATCTAGGAACCGGGTTGGAAAGAGAGAGAGGGATGAAGAGAGAACGAGACAAAGAAACTAGGGTGGAGAAAGGGGTAAATCGGAAGCCACAGCGGGTCGGGATAGGGCGAATAAAAGAAACCCGTACCCGATGTTGGAATCAGTGTATCATCAGGGAGTCTTCAGTAGTTAGCGCAATCAGTCGTTGGGAACAATCAGAAGAAGAAGCCACAATAAGAAACTGCAACGAGGCAGCCAGAACGTTCAGTATGAATTCAGCAGCCCAGCAGAACTGACCGAGAAGTCGTCTACGCTCTGGTGAAATTGTGGGTTCGACTCTCCCTCTACGTCTCTCTTCGGCAATAAAAACCGGTGGAACTTACGTCGCTTCGCCATTTCGGAAGCCAAAATTTCAATTTTCATTTTCGCTGAAACTCCGAGGCGTGGATCATCCCGTTCGCCCTTGCGCGTCGCTGTCAATCTTAGACGAATATCAGGTAAATAAATTTGGTGTTATTTTTAGGTCCCATCGTTGTTCTATATATCGCTCAAATCATTTAATTTTAGAAACTTGCTTCGGAAAATAGCAGTGAGTTTAATTAGTCAGCCAATTCCTGATAGAAAAGATTCAAACATTTTATGAAATGGATGACAATTCCACAACATTGAAATGTTATTCATATTAGATGGAATCGATTTAAAAGATATAAATTTTTTGTTTAGTACAAATATTATTCGCTAAAAATGTACAACAGCATTACACAATAATATTAAGCTGATGTAATGTTAATTTATGTAAACTTAAATGGTTACAAATAAGATTGTTCTCAAATATTATTTAGCATTGCCAAAAATTATAAATTCTATGCTGAAATAATTACAACGTTGTTGTAGTTTTGTTCATATGACGTGTGTTTTTATAATTACATTTTATTTGATTAATCTGCAACTATTATTCTTATTTTTAGTTCTTAGAATCTCGGCAAAGTGGTCGTGGTCATCCTGTCAAGTTTGTTGCAGATGAGTAATACGCTATTTTATCAGCTGTTCTCTGAGTGCGTTCATTTTGTGAAACATCCATGATTGCCTTGATCTGATCTATTCATCTCATCAGCAAAAATTCACAGTCTGACAATATTGTATTCACGCTATAGTATCACTAACATTATAAAGAGAAAAGCTCTGATTATTTATTTGTATGTTTTTTTTATGAATTCCAACAAAAACTACTATTTCAATTCACATACAATTTTCACAATGTGATAGCTTATAATTTCCATATTTGCACGGACTATATGGCATGTATATATGTAAGTGGTATGGTTATTGAAATATAATTAATACTGTCAGCGTAGTTGGAGAAAACGTCACTGATCTAGGTGCTTTCAATTAAATTAAATTGCAAATAAATTAAATGATCTAAAGCAAAAAAACACACTTAATTTCAATATAAACACGATTAGAGTTTTTACCAAAATATCTGCGGCAGTGATCGATAATGTAATTCCTGTTTTTCATGTAGAAATTCTGGTAAAAGAAAGTTTTCTTCCCTAAACAAAAAAAAAACCCTTAAGTTATACAGTTGTACCTAGTGAATAAGATGAGTTAACATTAAACTCGTTTAGAGAAAAGACTGAATAATATTTCACTATGGATATTTTGATATTTATTTTGTCTATGAATTTTCCTTCAAGACCCTAAATAATTCAGTTCATCTTTTTTATGTTAATATAATACGTTAATGATGTAAAATAAGTTTAAGTCCAATTAATATGTGAAAGTATTGTTATTAATTCAATTATTTCATAAACAATTAACACTTAATCAAAATCATAAATGCAAAAAAGTTTAGTCTTTTATTGTACATATAGGCTCTCATCAAATAAATAATACAAGCTGCCTTCTATAGGTACTTGAGTACAGAATAAGACGATTAAAATAAATAATTTTTTTTTGTATCTCATTCCGATATACTGTTTCAATTTTAAGCAATGATTGCAGCGCCCTTTAGTGCAAGAACGCAAATCAAACGAAGCAAAGTGATAAAATGCGATGCGGTGAAAATTGATATTCGTAAGAATATCATTGTGCGGAAGGAAAAATCTATTATACTAGGAAATCAGTATCTTTTAATTTTTTTCTTATTTTTTCTGTGTGCAATAAGGAGATTTTTAAATGCTATTTACAGTTGATATTAACAATATATTTTTTTTAAATTTGACATTTCTCCGTAATAAAAAAACAATCCAGATAAAAAAAGATGTTATAGATGAGAAAAGATGTTATAGATAATTTTCGTCTTATATTTTCGGGAAAAGTCCAGAAAATATTCTTTATATATAACTAACCAAATTGCTGAATTTCAGACGATGCTCCACTTGAAAGATAATATTATAACATTAATTTTTATCTTAATGTTGTGCACTACAAAAAGTTGTGGTATAAAATGTTTGCTTTCGAATTTAAACAAGGAAGTGTATGAACACACAGATTTACTAATTCGCAATATCTTCTACTATCCGCTATTTGATAGCGAAGTTGCTTACTTCATAAACCCCAAGATTCTATTATAATAAAGTTTTTTTCTTTATCGTTATCAGAAAGAGAAGAAATTATGCAAAAACAATAATACAATTTAAACGTACAATAATAGGTACTTGTAAACAAATATAACAAAGACCTCAATTTTATTCCTTTTATCGACAGCTTTTTTAAGGTAACAAAGTACTCGTATAAATGAGCACTAACAAACGAACCTTTTTGCGTTTACTGCACTCCGTTAAAGGATACTAATTGGCCACTTGAGAGCGTATCGTCATTTGTAATCGGGCGTGTTAAGAGCTTGCCTGTATTTGCACAATCTATAGCATCGTAGTCTTGTGGTAGAACGTATCGGAAAATAAATCTTCAAAGGGAATATACCTCCAAATTCGGTTTGTTTTTCCTAACAATCCTTTGTGGTTTTTACTGTTATATAGGTAAGTAAAAGATTCATAATTGTGTTGTTGAATCATGAGAGAAATTTTGTCGGCATAGTTGCTTGTTTACCACGGCATTTGTTTATAAAATAAATCATGAATTAATTTCAAATGCGGTTATAAAAAAGCGGCCTTGTAACGATTAAAACAACTGAAATATTTGACGATGAAAAAGAAAACGGGACCAGAGATTTATAAATAATTTATTTGATATTATTTTATAAATAATTAACGTAACATGTTTTTTTTGTTTTATCGCTGAGGTATCCACGTAAAATAGGCAGGACAAAAAACACGAGAAAAGCGTATTGTTTCCAAAATATTAACTCTGTATCGTAATTATGCTAAGGCAAGTTTTAACCACGCTATACCGGAAAAAAATTATAATCTCCGCATGTGTACGAGTCTGACTAAGAACGAGGAATAAAATTATTCATATAGATAATTCTGAGGATCAAATCGAGTGCAAATGTGTTTTCGTAAAAAATTTGTTTTTTTTCATTTCAATCGCAATATTGGCAGTATTTTTTCGGAAACGTTTGATCAGTCAGTGATGGTGGATCACTTGTATATACAATAGAAACATTATTGTTACAACCTATACACATGTATACAGAGTGTAACAAAGAACGTGTCTTTTATTCATACGGGTGATTCTGCGTATAGTATTAAGCATATTTGAAAAGTGTTTATTTAAAAAAGAAATGTAAATTTATTTTCCTTTGCAACTTTACCAGTGGTTTTCTCTTCAGTAAATGTTCACAATTTTTACGTAGTTCTTTACGTTTTTTTCTTTGCGTTAATACATAAAATTATTGCCTAAGCGTTTTTTAGCCAGTCTCAAAACAACTTTTTAAATTTTAAAAGTTTGCAAGTAAATATTTACAAATCAGGAAATTTCTTAATGTCAGCAAATTACAGGTCGTGTGTTAAAATGAAACCAACGGCCATTGTGAGGAAATCTCAAATTTTCACGGTTTTGTAACTACATTACAAACAGTATAACATACCTACGAGTAATTCGTAAAAAATCATCCAACATTCATGCGGCTAAGCCGAAAGTATTTAATTTTTAATCCGTCCACACTTTGATTTGTCGACGTTTGGGACTTTTAACTTCGTTTAATAATACATTTTTATAAACGAGTTAATTAATACTTTTCAGCGAATTTCATATCGTATATTAAGATATGATGAAAACGAGCAGGCATTGTGTAAATCTTCAAATTTAACGATATTGTAACTACAGTGTAAACAGAACGTAAGAATAATTAGTAAAAATTCATCAAAAGTTAATGACGCTGCTGGGAAAATATTCAATTTTTAATTGGCATTTACATTCAGTTGGTCGGCGCTTGAAAGTGTACATTTTCCAATTTCACTTTTATAATATTGGTTCCGGATATATACAAATAAAAATACGCAAGTTTGTTCAATATACTTGTCACAACAAAAACTTCATCATGTAACATTTGTTAGTATTTTATTGGGCGCAAACGTGTAATAAAGCTATTAAATGAAAATAAAGTATATACTGTTATTGGTAGTGAAGTATGTTGAATTTATAGCACATAATTAGGCCCCATTGCATACAAAATCACCAAGGCATTAATCCTTATAAGCATTAGGAACCGGGAACTTCCAACGAGAATCACAAATAGTAGTTAAATAGTTAAGATTCCGAAAGGCCGTGGGATATACTTGCAAGTTCCTGATTTTTTTCCTTAAATTTCTTTCTACCCTTGTAGATTTAAAAAAAAATTGTGTATTCACTTTGAAATAAGTGGAGACTTTTTTTACATTACAAACTGGAATACACAGAACTTATCGCTTGAACATTTTGACGATGGTCCTTGTTTTCATATTTCAATTCTTTTAATTATATGAAAGTTTAATTAACGCATTACATTATCCGAGGTTACGCTTATATACGTTTTAATAAAATTGTAGTTATCACTCTTGCACTTAATGTTGCCACAGAAGTAAAAAACACAATTTTTTTTCCATTATGAAAAAATGTTTCAAAATCTCTTGCAAATATTTTTAATATAAATATAAGATAGTGTAATGGCAGTCACTAATTTGTGCATTAGAAGGAGAAGATGGATTTTTTTGTAATACTTTTTATTCAGACTGATAATGAAATAAAATACACAATGTTTTTAAATTGAGTATTTTATTTCATTATACGAACGGTATCTTATTAAAAGATTCACATTACGCTTTGATTATTTACACAAAATCTCAGAAGCGTAATATGAAATCCTTAATAAGATACCATTCGTTTTAGAAGCGTACGCTACTTTCTTAACAAAATATTGGGGATATATACTTTTCTATTTCCATATTCATTTAAGGTATACCCTTTTTTCCGTATGTAACTTTTCACAGACAAAAATTATACCCTGAATCATTTCGTGGACCGTATTTCGAGATTACGGGTGATATTCAATGTAAACCTATTTGAAAAAAGCTCTAACTCAACAGCGACCAATAAATATCCAATGTCAATTTCAATTCCATTTCACTCTCGTCCGCAGAGGACTTTTCCTTTGTTATAAAATATTATTATCCTTCATTTTCTGATATCAGCTCTGGTTTAACATCCAATTCGCCAAATAGGCAGCAGCTTATGGAAACTGCTGAGGCGAAACGTTGAACAGAAACGGTACTTCATTAAATAAAGTACTTGTGCGAGGCTGAGTATTCATCGTCTAACTAGGCTTTGCTACAAAGCTTTTTGGCTACAAAAAGTGTGGCTGGTGAATGGAAGCAATGGAAAAAAGTGTGATGGGACTTTAGAGCGAGTGAATAAATTTGTTTATTTCAGAGTTTGCTATAAATAAGTATATAACGCTCGGAGACAAATGGATCCGCCTGTCCTGCATTGGGAGTGCCTTTGTTTATCTCAATGAAAATAAATCAATTGAATTTCACAAGACAGAGAGGAAAACTGTCAGTGTAAGTCTGAATTTACAAAGATTAACGCTCCTCATATGTATAAAAACGGATATGAATGGTTTAATTGAGTAAATGAAAATTATTGCCCGATAAACGATATCTTCACTAACATTCTTGTAAAATTTTGAATGAGAAGAAGAATTCATATACATTTATTTGATGTTTTCCATCAGGGTAATTAAACATTTTTAAAAGTATTATGTGCATGTAGTTAAATTGGTATAGTAAGCTTCTACGAGTTTCTAGGAATGAAACTAAATCGAGATGCACTTATTCTCGAGATACATTATTGTAACGTTAAAGGAAGGGTTATTCTTATCGTAGTGCACCCAAACTAGCCGCCTCGTGTTATCATCAGAGCGATATGAGTACAACAGAACGCAACGAACCTTTTATTTACCCTTGAATACTCAGCGATATGAGTATTATCACGCAGAAATAAAAAAATGATTTTATGGGTAGTTGAGCCTTTTTTGAATTTTTTTATGAAAGTTTTATTTATGATAATGAAAAGTCTAAATTTAATTATATTTGTGATAATTTAGGACACAAAATATATGTTGTTGGTTGAAAGTAAATTATCTTTCCCTAATAAAAGCCCAAAATGGAAAATATCAAGAATTATTTTAGGCTTAAAAGTTTTACGATATCCTTAAACAGTTCTTGCTAAACGAATAATAGCTGAAAGCGATGTAAATATCTGTGTTTTACGCTGCGTCAGCGTGATGTTAGTTATATGTTTGCATCGGACGAAAAGACTGTTTAACATGGGAAAGTTCCGGGTACTATATTATAGTCATACTCACGAATCTATCTGTCAATATAATTGATACATTGGCTTGATTTGATTTAATTTTGCAGAAATATGGAATAGCTTAGTCGTATATTACCTTGAGTCTTAGGAAAACTTTTTTTAGTTTCAAAGGTGTTAAAAATAATTCAATTTGTATTTATATTTTCACGGCGGAATATCGAAAAACTTCAAACAATGTCAGCCATTTTGTTTAAGAATATTATGTGCATTTTTGACGACATTTTGTTTATCGATATTATATTACGTTTTTAAATCCTATCTACCTACGGTTAGTATAAAAAAAATTTCAAATTATATCCACAAAATTAAATCTGTTCACTTTTGATGGTATGAAAGAAATGTATAAAGAAATTATTGTATTGTTAAGAAAAATTCACTAGAAGAAATTTGTTTAATTCGCTTACTTCTAATAATTAACATGATTATAATTAGAATATGAACATAATCTAATAATTAATGAGACTATTATACATTTTGTGACAGCCGCACCTTTTGATTATTTACTTGAAACGTTTCGAGCTACTTTGTACTTTTGTATTTTTGTCACGATACTTGAAACTAAAAAAAGTTAGCTTCACGTACGCAAGAAGATAATAAAAAAACACGCTTTGTTTAAAATTGCATAAATATAGTCCTTGCAATTCCTGGAATATATCCTTCCATAAATAATTAATTTTGGTACTGACTGACTTACTCATCATTCCATCGACTCGGAAACGTGAAATTTGATCTACTCGTTTAGTAAGAATTTTGCACTTAAAAAAAAGCAAAAATTTATTAAGGGTTACATGATTCTATAAAATTCAGTGTAGTACATGTCATATGGAATTTATTTAATATGATTTGAATTATTTTAATTTGACATATAGAAACAGATTTACGCTATCCTTATTTATATTTTACACGTTGCATAACTGTAATTAATAGTTGCTGGTGTTTCTTGTGCTGTATACCTAAAAGATTGTTACCATACTTTGTATAAAATATATTTAAATTTACAGCCTAATGAAATCATACTGCTAGCAATAAGTTTTAAAAAGTACTCGGGCGTGCCAACGGTTTGGAGTAATTTAACTAAACGGAAATGCCACCAATAGACGGCACGTAAATTTTAGCGTTTGCAACGCTGCACTGAAGATTTATATCTTTATGTTAATTATGCAGCAAGATCTTGAACCCTCGTGACAATTATTTAGTTCCTTACTGGTTTTTTATGCAAGGCTTGACTTCATATTTAAAAAAAAATTACGGTTTTCTATAGTAATACGTCGGAAATCCGAGTATAATCAGGATTAGCCGCCAAAAATAAATGTCTACTACCTCCTTCTCAAAAATAATTTTACACCGATATAACTTAAATGGTTGATGTGAATTTAAGGCTCGTTCTTGTTTTATATATCGTCCAAATTATTTCATTTAATGCGTTCGCTTCGCCACACGTCGGTGAATTTAATTAGTCTTTCACGTCTTGATAAAAACATTCAAACACTTTATAAAATGAATAACAATTCCAAAACATTGAAATATTATTCTAGTTGGATTCAATTGATTTGCAATTTTTTTTTCACTTTTTAATGCTAATATTATTCTCTAAAAATATACAATAGTATTACACAGTAATATTGAGCTGAATTTAATTTATGTATACTTTAATTGTTTATTCAGAAACAGTTTTTGCGTAGTCAAAGTTACAAACACTATGCTGAAATCTAAACCGCAAAACTGTAATTTTGTTAATATAAATTGATTATTTAAATATGAACCCAATAAAATAAATTAATAAAAACTGCAACTTGTATCTAATAAAATATTTCATAATAATTTCTTTTTAGTCGTTACCCTCTCGTCAAAATGGTTGTGGTCATCGTAGAAGTGTGTTACAGATGAGTGATGCGCTACTCTATCAACTTCGCTGCTTTATCATTTTCCCAGTGTGATAGCTTATAGTTCCCACATTTGCACAGACTATATAGCACGTATATTTGTAGTACAATTCAATCGAAATTACATAATACAATAGAACAATACAATAGTACAATCAATAAGTAGAAGAGTAAGAATACAATAGTACTATCAATCAGTCAGTAGTAAGAATACAATAGTACAATCAGCGTAGTTTTACAAAATTTCACTGATCTAAGTGCTTTCTAATAAATAAAAGTTAAAATATATTAAATGATCCGAAACTAAAAAGGACTTAATTTCACTATATATACCTACAATTAATATTTTTACGGAAATAAGCAGCAGCAGTTATCGCACTGCAATTTCTTTTTTACCCCCTTCAGTTGGATATCATCATACGGCTTTTTCAAAATTAAATTTAAATTCTATTTACAACTGAAATGGAAAATAAACATTTTCAGATTGTTTGCAAACTACTAGACTTAATAGTGATGTAAAAATGTCCACTTTAATTATATACCTACAGTGGATTTCTAATAAAAAAAGGATTTGATTTGATTTATTTATATTTAAAATTTCAAGAGATATCAGCAATTATGGGACCAAACTTTAGTCAAATTATGACGCATAGTAAATAATAATATTAAATTTTTTGTCAACCGAGATCTTTCCGAAGTTACAGGGGATGTCCAAATATAAATCCATTTGAAAAAGCTCTAATTCAACAACAACCAATATATATCCAATATCAATTTCAATTCATTCATGTCCACAGAAAACTTTTCTCTTTATTATAAAATATTATTATCCTTCATTTTTTGATTCTAGCTCTGGTATAACATCCAATTCCACAAATTTAAGAAAAGAAAATAATTTAATTTCAGTTATAGTGCGATGATTAATATTATTAATTACTAAAAATTCTAAAATAAAATATCTTTTAAAAAACCGTCTTCAAAAAGTAGGTACTAAAAAGTATAAAGTAATTAACTCAAAGTATGTACTTACTTATGCGAATAAATAAGTTACTCATTATTGAAGTTGGTGCCAGCACCGCCGATCAACTTAAAAAAATGTAAAATTTTATATTGTAAATACGTTCTTTATGAATTGTGAGTACATTAGGTTTTAAACTTACATTATAAATTAAATTAAATTAATAAACTCTTTAAGTTGGTCGATAATATGTGTGTGTATATATATATATATATATATATATATATATATATATATATATACAATAGGAGAACTCGAAGAAGTCGATAGCAAACGTAACCTCGATGTCAATTTTGATAGTAAATTGCATTTTGGTATGGACATGCATTTTATCTATATTTGGATTAGATCTAAGGCCTATAGAATGCTAGTGTTCCTCTTAAGAATGGCCAAAGTCTTCCTGCTTAACTTTGTACAATGCTCTTATAAGTATGCAACTTGAAAACAAAACAAACAAAGCAAATTTTTGAAAGCTTTTCAGTATTATATTCAGTAACCTTACACATTCGATAACGTTCAAGTGATGCTCCACTTGACAGAATAAAGAAAATGTATTCAAGGTTCATTGTTATCTCTTCTATTCTTGTTTATTATAAAATGTTGTAGTATGCAATTTTTACTTTCGAATTCAAAATACTTTAAGAAAGTAAATGTATACACAGACTTACTAATCCACAATATCTTCTGAATACTGCTATTTGACAGCAGTCTTATTAACAAATTTATAAATATATATATATATATATATATATATATATATATATATATATATATATATATATATATATACATATATATATATATATATATATACATACACACACACACATATATATATATATATATATATATAGATATATATATATATGTATTATAAAAACAAGAAACGGGATTCCCAATTCCTTTATTTAAATGAAGTTTTGGTTTTTCTTTATTTATGGTTATCGGGAAGAAAATAAAGAAGTAAGAAAATAAAATTTTGCAGTTAAATAATATTAGTTAAAATTATAAGGAAAGATATTTGTAAACGTAATAAATATCTCCATTTTGTTGCCTTTATCGAAAGATTTCTTCATGGTAACAAAGCACTCGTATAAATGAGCATTTACAAACGAACGTTTTTTGCGGTTACTGCACATCATTAAAAGATGTGTAGTAACTTGGCCACTCGAGTGCGTATCGCCATTTGCAATCGGGCGTGTTAGAGATTGCCTATATTTACACAATCTGTAACATCAAAACCGTGTGTTGGAACATATCCAAAAATAAATCTTCAATGGGAATATATTTTCAAACTTTATTTATTTTTTCTAAGAAACCTTTTGTGGTTTTTATTGTCATATATGGTCATCGCGGATTTTTTTTCGCATGTTTGTTTGCCTATAATATTTAATCTCTCCTATTTTTTCTAACAAATGGAGAGCAGACATTTATAAAAATGAATTGTAGAACTAAATAGTGACAACAAAATAACTGGAAATTTCAAGATGCAAAAAAAAACTGGAGAACGCTCTACACACTTCATATTTCCGGGTTATTTCTTCTTCTCTAGGGATGTTTCCAGGTAAAAGAAGCAGTACAAATGAAATACGTTTCTGTTATTCATTCATTATTGGTTTGCACATGAAAGTAATGCCTGAATATCTGTTGGCTTATCTTAACACTTAACATTGTAACTTCGTTCATGAGTATATTTTTAAAAATTTAATTTTAATTAAATTTTGACAATATCGTAATTATAATGCAAATACTATAAAATATGAGTAATTACTAAAAGTTCCCACACATTCGATTGATCAATGCTTGAAAGCCTACGTGACTCATACCACTGACAATTAATAACGCGTAATCAAACCAAATTCCACACAAAATCAACAAAGTAAAATTTATTTTAAGCTTTGGCAAGCAAGAAACTCGACTCGGTAGTATGGATTATGAAATAAGCAATTTCCCGCGAGGACGCTGTATATACTTGCACGTTGTTGAAACACTTTTTTTTTCAATTCCTTTCTACACTTGAATAATTGTGCCCAAAAATACGGAAATCTAATGTCCAACAATAAGGAAATCTAAACGCCTAACAAAAATGCACAACAATAAGGAAATGTAATTCATGAATCTAACTTCCAGACTTTTTTCCAGAAAATTTTGTATATTTCGTTTGCAAAATGGGAGATTTTTTTACTTTATAAACTAGAATACACATAGTGTCCCCATAATTTTTTTTTACAATATTGTTGGTTTTCATATTTCACGTCTTTTAATTACTTGAAACTTTAAGTTACGCATTTTGGTATCAAGGCTTCTCTTATTACATAAGTTTTGTGATCTTAGTTTACGACGTTTGTTCTTTAACCAAAATCTTATCAGGTCTGTCATTATATTACACTTAATATTGTATTATTAACACGAAATGATTCTAATATAAGAAGAAGCAGAGAGATTTGTTTTTAATACTTTTTGCTCAGGTAATAAAATAAAATTCACATTTCTACATCAAGGACGATTTACATAAAATCTCGTAGATATAATATGAATCTTCTAATTAAGTACAGTTCGCTTTAAAAGTGTACAATTCCGACTTATATTTCTAAACATGTATAGACATAAATCTCTATTTCCAAATTTCTTTAATGAATACCCTTTACAAGACCTTTCGCAGACCAAAACTAAGACCCCAACAATTTCACGAAGCGCCTTTCGAGATTACGGGGGATATTCAACGGAAACCTATTTGGAAAAACCTTAACTCAACAGCAACCGATATATATTCGATGTCAATTTCGATTCGATTTCATTCCCGTCCCTACAAAACTTTTTCTTTGTTATAAAATATTATTATCCTTCATTTTGTGATATCAGCTCTGGTCCAACATCCAATTCGACAAATAGGTAGCGACTTGTGGAAACTACAGAGGCGAAACGTTGAGCGGAAGCGGCACTTCATTATCTAAAGTACTTGTGCGAGGCTGAGTATTCATCACTCGAACTAGGCTTTGCGGTTATGGAGAGTGCGGCTTACGAAAGGAAGCAATGGAAAAAAATGTGTTGGAATTTAGAGTGAATGAATAAATTTGTTAATTTTAGAGTTCGTTTTAAATAAACAAACCACGTACAGATACAAATTGATACGCCTGTCCTGCATTGAGAGTACCTTTGTTAAAATCGGTGCCAAATAAATCAATTGGACTTCATAAGACATGAAGAGAAAGTGTTGTTTAGGGAAAGTGTATATTTGAGTTTAAAAAGATTAGCATGGCAACTTGCATAAAAACGGATATGAATAATTTAATAGAGTAACTGAAAATTATTACTTTATACATGATATGTACAAGCTATCATTTTTGTGCAAGTTTAATAAAGAAAAGGAACTCATACCTATAAATTTTAATTATTTTCACGAAAAAAATGAGGTGGAATAAATTCAACATGTTTGCACTCGTTTGATTTCTCTTGATGAATCTTTTCGTTTCAAGTAGTTGCCAGGGTTTTGCGTCAGAGCCGAAAAGTGATGATAGCATCACTTAATAGTGGGTAGTAGTTTCATCGAGTTTTGGCTCATTTTACTTACCTTGACAAGTTTTTTGGTCATACGTGGTGGCCAGCATCTGAGAATGCAAAGATCTTTGCTTTTTCTTTTTTTTTTAATTGCCCACCTGAAGATGTTGTCATCCAACGAAATCTAGGTCGTCGTAAAGAATTAAATAAAGTAGAAATAATACTACTTCACATAGTTTAATTTAGTTGTGAAATTTCTACAAATTTAATGCCAATTATATTCAAAAATAATCAAAAACAAAAATATGCAGAACTGAGCAAGATGACTTATTTACAACAGAAATGGTTACTTTAATAAATGCTTTCTACACTGTATGAAGATGAACAGGTATTTTGCTATAGCTGCGGTATATTTTTCATTCGTTTAGAATAAAATATATAAAATATTTTTAATATAGTTTGGTGTATTTATTATACACCAAACTATATTAAAAATATTTTCTTCTGTAACATAATATGACTAAATTAATATCTAGCTCAAGAAAGATTCAAAGCAGTCCTGAAAATTACACTTGATCTATTTATAAATCTAAAGCCCAATGGTTACATTTAGAAATAAAATTCCCGTGCTCATAGTTGAATGTAAATCTGTGTATAAAAGAGTCACGAAAATGCTTATCAGAAGTAGGTAATAAAGAGAAAGTAGCCAAGTGTTAGTGAGCAAACTCATCAAGTATATCTAAAATCCAATTGTTAGTATTACGTACATCAAAAAGGAAAACTAAAACCTTACAAGATCACTTAAGTGTCAGTTTGCCCGTCTCGTAGCCGTTTTTCTGCATTTATAGTTTAAATTAGAAACTTGAAATTTAGCATAGTAACAATGGTATTAATCCGCACGTATCCTAGCACATTTCAAAATATTTTTATTGAAATTTTAGCGGGACAAATATAACTAAAGCGGCTATTTGTAATGGTGTCACAAATATTATCTCTCATACTTTAAAGTAATATACAATCAGAGAAATATGGAAAAATATGAAAAATATATATATATTTCTTCCCCTCATTTCCACCACTAATGAAAATAAAATTATAAAAAACAGGGTTTTATAACCTCCGCAAAGGTTGATGACTCCAAATACCGTCATTTTTTAAAAGTTTTCGATAATTCATATATGCCCTATTTAATTTCACTAGGTATGTAGGTATAACATATTTACTGCGTTTGTTTTAAATGGGATATGCATGGCCCTATCAAGGAATATACAGTATGAAAACGCCAGTAGGTGATTTTCCTGTCCATCTGATGTGAAAAATAAATATAAAAAAATTTTTTTTTTATTAAAAAAACCTTTACCCCTTTGACAGGTCCGGTAACTACGATTTATATCAGATGCTATTGTATCAAGTGCACTAAATATATGGGAGAACTCCATGTTCTTTTTGATATAGTTCTCTTGAAAAAAAACAAAACACCGGAAGAAATCATAACAGAAGTAGTGACATCTTAGACATATATTTTATTTAATTCTATATTCTTTAAAATGTTTGAATTGTGCCAAAATTAGACACACAACAACTGAATTAGTACATATCTCTAATATGATAATATAAAATATCTAGCCGTATAATAACATGACAAGAGCTAAAAGAAAATAATCACCTCTTTCATAATTACGTTGGTATCGTGAATTTGATGTAAATTAGTTGGAATGTAATAATTTAGTAACATAATATTCTTAGCATAACAAGTTTCATTCAAAACTACAAGCTGTCATGTAAACTTGTTTAAACCAACTTTACTAACTAAAACTTAACGACCAAACACTATAGAAGACTTAAAGCTGTTCTAATGCTAGGTATACGTAGAGAATAATCAGTAGGTAATAATACTCAAGTAAACAGATCAAAAATTGACTAGAAATTTAATTTTACCTCGATTCAGCTCAATAAAAAGGCAGATTCTATTTCAAATATCACAAACTATCGTCTGCGATACGAAGCCAAACCGTTGAAGGCATATTACTCCATAATTTAAATTTTGAAGGATAATGAATTAAGTGATCAAATTATGTAATGACATCTATGTAAAAAATATCTATGTAATGAAATATCTATATAAAAATCTTCAACCAATAATAACATACAAAAATTAGTTTTGACCTCATGAAGGCTTCAAATTTATCAGCGAGTCATAGAAAAAACCATGCTCTAGTTTTCTCTATAATGTGTTATTTGTAATGAGGTGATCTGTAGAAGAACTAAGGTTACCCATATAACTTGTAGGCAGGCTGAAATGGCAATATAAAGCGAAGAACCTGTGACAATTGTGGAAGAAAGTTCCTCGAATGGCGATTAAAGTGATGACCCCACTAAATGGAGAGATGACCTGAAAACAATTGCGGAAAGCCGTTGAATGCAAGCGGTACAGTATATTTGCGGGTTATATGGAGGAGGCCTATTATCAGCAATCGAGCTGATGATTATGATGACGAATATTGAGGCCCGCGTTCAGAAATTCAGCTGATGATGACAATGAGCCTATTATCAGCAGTCCGGCTGTGATGCCGGGAGGCATATGATCCTATAATCGAATCGGGAGTCCTATGATCAGTAGCTCGACTGATGACAATGATGACGTATATTTACAGAAAGAGTATGTGAAAAATCTCGATATCACAGATATTTTCGAAGAAAATAAATTTGAAGACCTGACGGCAGTTGATTTTTTTATAATAGGTGAAAATGGGACAGAATCATCTTGTCAATCTTGATATTGAAAAAACTAAACATATCTATATATAAAATGATAAATATTTTTAGAAGAAGAAATGGTTTTGGTTTCATACGATAACTAAGAATCTGAAAATTTCTTACTATTTTCACAAACTGAACCCTTTATCAATACATAATCAGATTTTGGAAAACGTTTCTTCCTTTCCTTATTAATTTATTTGGCTTGATTTTATGCTATAGGATTACTTTAAAACCACTTATTTTTGTGAGTCTGAAGTGAGTCAAAAATATGAGATTTAGAAAAGCAACGTAAGGTGTAGAAAACCAGATAACCGATAACTGAATAAATTACGTTCTGCAACATGCATTTTTATACAAAATATTGAGATAAAGACTGCAATACGCAAAATTAACAGACAGACAGAAGCTGCGACAGAGACAGACAATCGACGAGTAAGATAAAACATATCGCGAAAATCCCCGTACCCCGCGCAATAAGTCTACAGCGCCAAGTGGGTTCGTTTCTTTTGCATGTCGACCGCAGTAGGACTTTAAATTAATAAAAGTATAGATATGTTCTTTTCATACTATAAGCGAGCAAAATAAGGTCCACAGATTGCGGCGGGACGAGTTGGTTGGATGGAACCCACAATACTCGTCTCCATGAAATATCGACGTTACTGATTCAAGCTCAATATTGACCATTTAAAGTTGAATAAATATTAAAGATATGTTCTTTTCATACTATAAGCGAGCAAAATATGGTCCACATATTGCGGCGGGACGAGTTGGTTGGATGGAACCCACAATACTCGTCTCCATGAAATATCGATGTTACTGATTCAAGCTCAATATTGACCATTTAAAGTTGAATAAATATTAAAATGGTCTTAATGTTCGAAATGAGCAAAATTTGACAAAAATTCATATTACATGTGCATTGTCTTTTTTAATAACTGTACACCGTGTGTTGTATAATGGTCGATTGTGAGGAAATGTTTGCAGTATAAAACACCTAGTTCTTATCGGACACGCCATTTTAAATCTTCTCTCACTATTTGCATCCAACAGATTTTATGTGATTCATTTCTGTGGGAACCTGCATCCATATTTAAAGTTAATAAATACGTTCATTCAGAAATTTTTCAATGATTACCCCGGATACTGAGTGGTGATACTTTATATATACCCAATATATTATTAAAATAGTGATGTTAATAATATGGCGACAGTCAGTTATAACACATTCTTAGTATCAAAATATCCTTCAAAAATATCCTTGTAGAGTTGTAATAAATCCAATGATATTTTATCATTGGCAAAAATAATACGTTCAGTACTTTTAATCATATAATTATATTGAGTAACACAATATCGACAATACGCAAAACATAACCAGCCCCAAAATTATACAAAAGAACCGACCCGCCCTCAGTTCGCATTATGTTTCTCTCTTAATTTTAATTTGGGACTAACGAAACCGAAAATTGTTAGTGTCCTTGTCAACACTGATAGGAATGAATTATTTTTAACTAAAATAAAGACAAATATAACTGAAATAAATAATTACTCAATATTTACCAAGAAGTTGGTAATAAAAATAGTGTATTTATTAATGAAACGTGAATTTACACTTTTTAATAACTCTGAAGTAATTTTTTTCAGTTTTGTAATACACACGACGGCATGTTGTCTTTTACGTTGACGTCTACTCGCTTGAGTGGTCAACGAAGGACTAATTGAAAAGGCCAGGTACTTTTTATTTTAAATCATCTTACAGCGAGTAACTTTTGCGACATAAGAGTATTATTATATATTATAAAGTCATTGCGTGGGACGACTAGCTCCACGGCCACCTATTTGAGGGCTTGCCATGCCTCCACCACTCGGAGGCCGTGGTCAACTGATAAATTAGATAGACGTGGGTAGCCATCGTTAAACTACGTGCTGATTTCGTCCTGTAGTTCTATTATTTTATTTTTAATACAAATTGCCTTGTGTTTTATTATTAATTTAAATTGTGTCAAGCTCTGTAATTTGCTTGTCTTCACTGAAATAATTTTACATTTTACTATTGATTTTTGCCGTTTGCCGAAGACCAGGACGAATTTTCGACCACAAACTATACAACAATTATTTGTAAATAATATTTTTTTCACATTGGATTTTATTCCTTGTTAAATTTGTAAGTCTTGTTAAGCCTTAGAAAAAAGTAAATAAAATTATTTTCATCTCTGGTGACAATTGACCACGATTTTTACTATTGTTCGAACAGTTATACTATTAATCTAGGTAGGTTCTGAATAAATAAGCAGTTATAACGGAAAGACATATTATTATATCCTAGCTCGTCTTTCATTCCACTAAACCTCATACTTCTTTTGCGTAAGGTTTTCTCTATTGCTTACATTATACATTTCAAATATCCCTAAACTTGATTTACTCATGTTTATTTGTTTTCTATTTTTATTTATTTATAGGTTCATACGTTAAATTTGTCTCAAAACACATTATTTCGTCAATAACTACTTTCTGTTGCGTGCCTTCATTTTTAACCTTATTCTTTGTCTTTCGCGAATATTAACATTTGTCTTTTGTTAATCGCATTGAGCTGGGTTTTATCCTTGATTATATTATCGGATTCTGATATTCCTAATCGATAATAAAAACTGGCAAGCGAATAATTTTAAAAATGATTAATGGATAATTTAGCAAGATTTATAGAAATCTTAAAATTTTCTATTTTCAAGAAAACCTGAGCGTCCTAAACTTGAAGTAAATGTAAAATTATTTTCAGATATTATTATTTAAATTGTTTGTCCTTTTCTTAAGATCTGCCGTATTTATCTATGACGAGTCAAAGTTTTCCTCTGTAATATATTAATCGGCGTATGTGTTATATATATAAAACATTACTATTACGTATTAAAAAATATACACAAAAACACGTGAATATCCTAAAAATGCGCCAAATTCAATTCAGTCGTAAAGAAAATAACAACTGGAAACAGAAACATAAACTCGCAATGACACCTTGATTAAATGGGCGACCAAACAAGACACCGTTACCGTTTACGTAACGGAACGAGGAATATCTCCCTCCGCAGGGGGCGGCAAGGGGCGCGCCGCAGCCTCTAATGCACCGCGCCGCCGTCGTTAGTATGCGCGCGGCGCCCGCGCCACGTGCGCTCCACGTTATGCTCTATAAGATTAAACATGTTACATGATGGAGGTTACCTTAAGGACAAGTAGAAAGGGTTGTCGAAATTTCACATTTAAATTTGCAGTCACGTCCTGGACGGCGAGGCTACCGACTCCGCCCTCGAGCTCGAGTGCCTTTGTTATACAAACAATTATTATTTGATATCGCACTCGGGCGATATTGAAACTGTGGAAGTGATTTGTAAACATGACCGCAGACGTGAGAGGTCAGTAGGTGGAGTTGCCGACTGCGGTGTTTGCGGCGGGCGCTTGCACGGGGGTACACAGAATAGATGTTTACTTACGTAATCTCTAAGTGAGACAAATGGTATCCTGATGGAAATAAATTATTTACAGAATACGAGGATTTAATTGTTTCTGTTTGTTAAATAAACACTCAAAAGGAGATATTATCGGTAGGATTAAATATAAGTATATTTTATACATTTGCTGCATATTGTTACTTCAAATAGGTATGAAATATTAGAATGATGTCAGGTATTTTACGGTAGAACTGTCAAGTAATTTTGAAAGTGAGAAGTACAAGGAAAAGTTTAACTAAATACCGTAGTGCAGACATTTGTAATTTATTCTCTAACTCGCAGTTACAAGATTGGTCATTCACTAGTAAAATATAGTAGTGACGTAACTCGTTTTGTGATTATATTTTGGCTTGAAACATTTGTTTTAAATTTTTTTATTCGTTGTAACCTTAGGAATCATTTCTATAAAAGAATCATTAGAGCTAATTATGATCAACTTAAGCATTTTCTGTTTGTACATGATATGTAATTTTTTTTAAATAAGCAAAATTATATTGATGATCTACAGACCAATGTGTATAAGCAGAGAGATCACAAAATTGGAGCAATTAATAATCCAGATATACGTACGTTAGCATTCCGGTTAATTTTAATTTTGGCATGATAGTTTGTTGCTTGATCTGCGTAATGTGATTAACGTTCGAGTTCCATAAATATTAAAATGCGCACAATCACTTTACTTTCATTCTTTAACGGATTAAAAAGTATTATTTGCCCTAACGACATAAAAAGAAATAACAATTATTAAAAAAGGAATTTAACATGAAATAATCTCGAGTGTTATTCATATAAATACTAATAAATAAAATTGAAGTGTCTGTCACTTTCGAATTTTTAATTTAATACACTTACTCCTTTTGCATATTTTATTACTAAAACGAATCTGATTTTTTAAAAAATCCATGTTTCTCTGTCCGCCTGTGTATTTAACTCTAAAACTTCTAGAGTTATTGAAATGAATTTTATACCGATTATAAATAGTAATCCTGGGACCCACTTACATTTCTTTCATTGTGACTTTTGAAACAGTTCCTAAGTTATATTGATAGTGGTGTTGGACTTCATGAAGCATCTCTACACATTTTGAGGCTGAGATATCTTACACACGCGTTACGTAACCCACACTGATAAAGCAGATCGAATATGAATTGAAATCATATAATTGCTTTACTATTTAATCAATGCTTAGCTAATATTTTAAGACCATTACTACAATTTAGATTATATTCCAAGGGGTGCAATCTATCGTATAACAACAATATCCTTTTTTAATTATATGTAAATTAGTAAGGGTTTCTAAGGGTTCCTGCTATCAAAAAAATCACTACAAAGTTTTTTCACTATTTCGATTTTTTTTTAATTACAATAAAGAAATCCAAAAATCCATACAAAACTTCCCTATGCTTGGCCTGTGTAATATAAAATATAAAATTCATGCATTTATGTATTACGTTATGCTCGTTTCCAGGAGCATAAAAGCGAACATAAACTGCCCGCGCATAAATTTAAATGGGCTACTTTTAATTTAATTTTTGAAAGTAATACAACATTTTACATTTAACGTGCAAAATTCATGGGTTATCTGTGGCACGGCATTTTGGTCCAGGGTACCATGGCACAGCTCTTGTGGGGCACCACTGCATTACAAGAAATGCTACTGGATTTCAAGAAATTTTAAATCTCAGATCTAGCAAATTACGTTCACAATGATACTTACATAGTAACTATATAACTGGCTTGATTGAAATCTATACCTATTACCTCAAAAGCAAGTTTTCTACCTTTCTTAATACTACGTGTTTCAAACTGCGTGCAAAAGTTATCGATGTCTTCAAATAGATTTATTGAACTGAAAGACCTTCTGTATTTATTGATAGCTGAAGCATCAATAGCTATTTCCATAATGTTTCAAAAATATATGAGATTCTTCTAGCGCTATATTTCGGCCAGTTTATAAAATTATTGACAAAAATATTTTCAAAAATATTAGCGCCCATTACGTACGTTAAACGTTGTTGTTTAGTACCTAGCATATAAAACGAATATAATGTCTAAAAACGCAATAGTTAAACATCCGTGTAAATCTAACAATTTTTTGCTACTTTTCTCAAAGACGAAATTATATGATTTTAGGAAGATGTCTAGGGCCAGGAAACATCTTCCTAAAATAGTTATTTGCTGATATTTTAATAGATAGTTGCTAGAAAACAAAAAAAAAGTTATCTAAGAATATTACCATGTTTTATGTATAAATTAGTAAAACTGATAATGGATAAAATTACGTACTAGACGTTTAAAAATTGAAAAAGGAAAAAAAATTAGATTATAGGAAAACCAGCGACCATTAATTTCATATCTGGAGCATCTTAACTGTCAAACATATTTATCATTTCTTGAAATATTGAAACATAAAATTTTCCTAAAGAATGAAATGAAATATTTAAATGACTTATCATGTTTTAGCCCTATCTGCTCTTTCCCTTGATCTACGCACTGAGAGACTTCTCACCCTCTTTATCTCCAAATACGGTAATATTTTTCATTAGCATTCATTTACCGTGAGCTTTCATTTGCTGTCAAGTTGCAGAATAACCTCGATTCCAACATCAACATTTTCATCATTCTTTTAAGAATTAAATAGTAGTCTAAAAAGTCATTATTTCACTTTTCACATTCCATTTACTTTCATACCTCTATCGACATATAATAATTAAATTATGTTTTTTATTTCTTTTTCTAAAATAATTAATGTATTTTGTTATAATTATACTCTGTAATATATACGTCTCATAGTCTATTGTTATTATCTAGTAGCTTGTGTCCGTCCCTTCACCCGCATTATATGAAGTTAATGTAAAAACCTTTTTTCTTCAAGAAGTAGCTGTAGATCTGAATCAATGAGTTTAAACTTTGGTAAAAACACTAATAGATGTGTTTCGTAATATTAACCAAGTCAGGGTTTTTTTTAATCCGTAATATCCAGACGTTCTATATATTGTTCAAGGATATTAACTATTACCATACCAAATTTTATCAAAATACGTCCACAGATTCCGCGTGATTGACGAATAAATTAACAGACGAAAATTCTAAAAACAGATTTCTTGGCTTCTATTACTATACGTTAAATCAATCGCCTCTTTCAAAATTATCTTTTGTTTTATTATATGTAGTTAATTTTTTGTTTTATTATTGTAGAATTGTTTTGGTCGACGTACGTGACGAATAACAATTAAATGTAACAATCGTGATGACATGTGTTGCTCACGCATGATATCATAATGGTTTATTACATATAGTGTTTTAAATTAGGATAATTGAAGGAAAAATAAAAAATGTTTACTTCTATCGTGTACACACTACTCATTTTTCTTACGGACACCTACTTGTATATTCCGAACAATGATTGAAACTAAAGGAAAAATATAAATAAAATGATGTTTAATTTAAAGGGGGAAAGTACTGAAAAAAGAGTCAGCAATTTTTTTGTTTCAATTATATCTACATGTAGATGAACATATGAATACTACAGTATTTTAAATCAATTTGACTGTGTCAGGTTTGTAATTAGATTAAAAGCTATTAAGTACAAGTAAAACTCGCGCAATGAGTGATTCGTTCACATCTAGGAATATATAAACATTTAAGGGTAATATATAAACATGTAAGAGTACATTGTATTTCCGTTGAATTGTTTATAACTTGTAACAATGTTTTTTATCGTGAAAATATATTGCCTAGTATATCCTTCACGAACACATAAATTTGGTGAGCACGGAAACCATGATATTTAGAATGATCGCCATAGTTTCTGGTGAACTTCGAGACATTTCATTCTTTTAATAAAACAATTTTAGGTCTTTATTGGCACTCCCGACACATTTTTATATATTAATTTATGAGTGTTAACTGTTGCTATAAATGCAGATTAATATTTATGATAGATTATTAATAACCGTGAAAACTAAAACTTTATTAAATTTTTATGCGTAAATATGTGAAGGAAATATTTTATATTAGAATTATCATGCCGTGTGGAAGATTATATCCGATATATTATTACTCTATAATTTAAAGAAGCAATCGAGCGCTAAAAATGTATGAGAAATTTAAACAGTGCAAGGCAGAGACTAGATTATTTATTGGTGGATCACGCTGATAGACTCCGACGATTGAAATTATTTGGCGAACGGAGGGTACGAGGGGGTGTGTTTAGTAATAATGGAAGCATCATTAACATAATTCTAAGTGGTACTAAGTACGCCATGTTTACTATTTTGTTTAATATTTAACTATCCAAAATAAAAATGTAATACTAACAAATGAATTAAATTTGTTCGTTTTCCTAAATGGTTTTCATTTACAGCGGTTTATAGCAATAAAATGTCAAGTGAATGCAGCTTATTCTAACTTTAGAAAGGCCTTTCACAATGTCATAGATATTCTACTAAAACTTTACTAAATACAGGCGTTTTCGTAACTTCGTTGATTTTTGCAACGGTTATTAACTTTTTAGGAAGCAATACGTTCTATAGGAATTTAATACACATATTCTGACTAATTATGACGTAAACCAATAATAAAACCTTGCACCATTTTTCTTTAGTTTAAGTTAAAGCGGTAACATTACTAAGGTACGTAAGTCATGTCTAGAATTCATAGATAATTATTAATTGTTCGCCATCTTCTATAGCACTATATATTATAATGAATATATATGGTATTCATGATTGTAAACTCTCACATTTGGTCACATCATAAATAAAGTCAGAGCAATAAATTTTTTATTTTATTTTTAGAAGACGTGCAATATTAATAAATTCTCAGCACACTTCGCTGCTAGGTATTCATAATAAAGTTGGCGTTTGGTTGTGTTAACCCGGGGTGACATGTGCACCAGATCCTACTGTACTAAATATTCGTACAAAATACTTGGAACATTAATCCTTATATCATTTAACCATGTTTTATAATAACCTTTATTCTCTAGTAAATATCAATAACATACGTTTTATAAAGATTCAGAATTGCGGTAAAAATAAAAGAAGAAGTAGTTTGGTTATTATTAAATGTTAATCAAGTATATTTTATTGTTGAATTTCGGTCTATCAGTATCTTTTAACTGAACCGTTTTACAAAAAAATTAAAATTATAGATAATCTTGAATAGCATTGTAATCCGTATACTTACAGTTTAAAAAACGAAAATAAACATGTCTTTATAATTAAGAGAAAAAAAAAAAAAAATTTATTTATATATATATATATATATATATATATATATATATATATATATATATATATATATTAGCAAGCAAGGATTGAGTATAAGATTAAGATGTATAGAACGATTAAAGATGCCTCTTGAGAACATTGTAACCGTAGCGAGTGTTTTAAGTATAAATTAAAAACATAAATCATAATATCATATCGACTAAATACAATTCTACTAACGTTAAAAACAACGTCTCTGTTCTTAAACTGTCTCAGATTACACTGTATTAAAGACAACTCGACTGAGTCAGGTCTATCGCAAATTTTCCCGAGTCCAACTCCACGCAAAAGTCTTACCTGCCTGTTCTCATAATTTATTCCGCGCACAAGTGTCTGTGACATTCGCGGTATCCTCTGTCGAATATAATATCACTTCTTATTTATACTCCACTATTCATTGATTCGGCGGAGTTATTGCCTCATTTTCGTGCCTCAGAACCCTCGCAACGGATTCAGCCAGCGCGTATAATTTCACTTTTATTAAATTCCGCATGATTTACCTGCGCTACGGCCGGTGGCGACCTGACCGTCGATTCCGGAATGAAAAGTAAAAGTTTAATAGAAATTGCAGAAAGAGTAAATATGAAAAAAAACATTCTAGACATTGATGTAGTGGCTTTATATATTAGACATTGATGTAGTGGCTTTATATATGGTTGGCAAATATGCATTCAGTGTTACCAAATATTTGTATTAGGAAAAAGTGAACACTGAAAATTTTAATCTACCGATTACATTTTACAAATTGCTACTAAACTTTTACGAATTGCTACTAAACTGTTTACGAATTTCTGCTAAGCTTTTACGAATTGCTACTAAAGTAATGGCATAATAACAATTTTAACATTTGTCAATATGATACTGGTCAGTGTAGCAATGCCCATTTAAGTAAATTTTTATTAATTTCATTTATATGTAACTAAATATTTAAACAATCTAGTAACTCGATTTTTGCCCTCTATTGTCATATCGATTTAAAATTTTTAAACTTGCACAATTCTGATGATAATATCATAATATGGTACCATTGAACCAATATGATAACGGGGAAGGAGGTGGTCATAGGAATTTCGCAATGGAAAGCAGTAAACCCATCAAATTTGGATTCATTTTATTTATTTCAACGAGTTGTTTGATTACATATTGTATCCGATGATTATTAAGGGAAGCGGTTATGTGAACTTCTCAACGGATAACAATAAATCCATCGAGTTCGAGCTCGTGTGACTTGGCTTCATTTGTCGTTTGATCGCAAATTATAACCAAGGGGATCTAATGATGAAGGACAAAGGTGGTCGTGGAAACTTCCCAATGGCTAACAGTAAACCCAACAAGTTTAGGATCTTTTGATTGGTTTCAATGAGTTTTTTGGTTATAAAAGCAAATTTTTTAGTATTTTTCAAACTATAAATTTTAAAACTATGAAGTGCTTGAATTTTTTAAATATTTAACCTATATTAAAACAATTTAATGAATTGATTCGCATATACTTCTCTAGTAATATCCCTGTTGTCACTGAACTGCATGTACGGGTGGATAAAGGTCTATACGTCTAAGTGAAAATGATACTGCGCATTACTGAATAATTTTATTTATTAAGGAATTTAAGGCATTATTTTTATTTTACAACTGTATGCAATACATCAATTGCAATTCCTACCGACAAACTGTAATAAAAATGACGGTCAGATACAAGTAGAATTTGCGTCCTTGGGGTTCTATAACTTTATTTCACATTATTGTAAAGTAGTATAATTCTTACTATTTTGCAGATATACAAAAATGGAAAATGAAAGGAGTTTGGCGCAAAAAACTCTAGGCTGAATTAAATATAAATTTCACTAGCTTAAAAATGCATGAAATTTAGTTTTTCTATACTTTTAGTGGTGAATTTGTTGAAACATCGCAAAAAAACTATTGAATCATATTAAATGGAAGTTTCACTAGTTTCGTAATGCGTGGGGTATTGTCTATTTGTTTGAGCACCGCAAAATAAATATTGATTGGTCTATTTGCCTATTTGTCTATGTGTCTGAGCATAGCATAAAATACTGAAACGAATTAAATTCAAATTTCAAAAGCATATAATGCATGAGATTTGGTTTTTCTGGTTGTTTATATGTTTAAGCATCCCAAACGAATACTGAACCGAATTAAATTCCTTGATTTATATCCATAGTAATATATACAGTTTTATGTATTATATAATATGTCGTAAAAAATTACAGAATTAAATAAAAATTTTAAATGTAATTCATACAAAGCAAATCTCAGATAAAAATTTAGGTAACCATTGTCTTGATTAATTATTTTCTACAGACTACTAACTTCAATTACCTGTATTAAAGTGGACAGAGAACATATAATCTATACGTCAAGAGTCAAAGCGATTCAACATAAAACAAAACCTACTTGCTTTTATATCGTTCAAGACTACTTTTAAAATGCAAAAAATATTAATGAAAAATAAAATTAATTACTTTAAAGAAAATCTGAGCGATCGAAATTGGTACCTAAAACTAGTAATAAATAAGATAGTAATTTTATAAAAATTGTTCCGAAAAAAATCTCATTTTCCTGTGTAACGCTACCTATAAATGAGGAAAAAATCTTTAAATACAATTTCTGTGGCGCCACTAGTAGGCATTTTCAGAAGCAGATACTATTTTATTAACCAATAGCACGAATGTATTATATATAAAGACAAATAATAATAAGCAACACCTCAGTGAAAGCAAACGAAAATACTGATGTGGAACAATTTTACTTTAACCTTAGTTATTGCATTTGTTTTATGTAGGTCTAGACGGTCCATATTTTTTTTGTAACAGCATGTGGTGAAAGCTAATGTTCCACATTGATGACAGTGGTTTGGCGATTACAGCTCATTTTCAGGTCGCATCAAATATTATAAATATTGTTTAGTTGTCACGAAATATGCTTCGAATCAACGCATTCCTCATAATAGATCGACATAGCTTAGATTAATGCTGCAAGAATTGGTTTTTTATCGGTCTCTTTAAATAAAGAGCTATTGAAAGGCGACGGCTTTTGAGCAACCGTGTTCAAAAAATTGTTCGTCATTACGTTTTCATACTTTATTTACTTTTTTATATATTTTTTTCTGAATCTATATTTAATATGTAATGTGTAATGTGTATGATTATTTTGCTTTCTATAATTTGATATTCACGAATTCAGAATGAATAAAATTAAGCTATCAATTCAAGCAATGCGAATTAATATAAAGAAAAAAATTAAAATATAGTTACCATCTGTCTGTATTGTCTTGAATTATAAACTTGGTAACCACTAGATTGCTAACCATGCAGTTTTTTTTTAATTTTTCGATAAATTGTCTAGCCAGGCTTTATTGCTCATATATATGTCATTGCACTGCGACTCAAGACAGTTGAATAGTGATAATTTTTGTAAAACAAACCAAGTAGAAAATACCAGGATACCTATACAATTAATGGAGTAATTTTACAAACTTTTATTTAAAAAAAACTTTTATTAAGTGGGTTTGTTTGTTGAAAACAAATCTTCCGACTCAAATGACTCAATGAGTAATTGAGTACTAAATATTGGCCAGGGTTTGATGACGAAGCTCGAAGATGGTTACAAGAAATCCGTAACGACACAAGAAGTAGATATGTCGAACTTAGGTTACATCGATTGGTCTCAATGTCATTGGTCTCCAAGTCAGGTTACCGTTAAAGAAAGATGGTTTCGTAAAGAGTCCGATTGATATACATGGTTCTTTTTCTTTCAATTCCATGCGACAAACTTATTGTCATGTTTATAAATTTTATAAAGTTATGTGATTCATTACCTTTTATAATTTTGATTTTACTTTACTTAACATACTGCAAGGAAACCGGTATCGATCCATGTAGTGTTGGGCCAAGGTGTTACAAGAACGAAAATGACACTGTTATATAGAGAAAATGAAAAAAATAAGCTTCTTGTAAGTTTTATCAAAATTGTCAATCATACAAAGGAGAATATTTATATTTTTTATGAAAAGTTAGGTTATTTTTCACAATAGATTGTGAATGTAATTTTTACGGGATTCTTTGAACTAGCGAGACCAAAAAAAGTGCGGATTGTGTTTCGTAATGTCTTCCATCAACAGATGTTCAATATTAATGCATGATACTCACAGGCACGACAGGGTCATAGAAAAAAATACGTAAACCTCGATAAGAGGGAACAAGTCATTCATTTTGACAACCATAGAACCGTTATTCATTTCTGTTAATTAATTTAGGCAATGACTATACGTTAAAGAAAGCAAGAGGAATTTATTATTTTTTCATTCTTTCTAAAAAATAATTACGTGTAGTGTTAAATTTTATTTTTGTTATTTTTATTTTCAATTAAGAAATATTTATATTTTAAAAATATATATGCATTTATGCAGATAGCTTTTTTGTTTCGTATTGTGGTTATAAATTTAATGCTATTTTTTCCTCTTTCCTGATTGTCAATTACTGAATAGTTTGATTTTTCATATTCCAAAAAATACCAGCTTTTTTAAAAATTATGTTCTATAATTTTTAAAACGTCTGGGCCCATTTTAGCCGGTCTCCTTTGCACTTGATCCAGAACGATCAAGATTAACTCTGGTAAAGTGTTGTTCTTTTCTACCTTTCTGGTATTGTGTAGATAGTGTAATTGTTTGTTGCACAATTTTTATCAAAGAACGCGTAGTATCATAAATTCATGTCGATTTGAAGAACACCACTTGATCAACATTGTTTTATAAACTAGATAAAATAAAATGTACAAGTAATGTATATTTATAACGTAGAAGTAAATTTATGGCAAATCACCACGTTACGGCATTTTAATTAAATTTTGTTTTTATGAAGGTTTTATTTACTTCAATTTATTTATTATTAAACGAATGGTGCTTATGGCCAGTCTCTAAAAAAATTAAATTAAATAACCAACATACGCACAAGTTAATTTACGACGCATATAATTTAGAATAATACAAAAGAAGTACGTTCCTTTATCAACACTTTAAACCTGGACCGCAAAGTGAATTTTATATATTTTTTTGTGTATTTCAATGACATTTGTATTCCTCCATTTGTCTTATACAGTTTATAAACTCAAATATCTTATTATAAACAAAAAACTAATTAATATTTGTTACAATTCTAATTACTATATTAAAAATTACATTATTTACAATAAATTCGGCAGCCCGAAATTCGGACTTGCTTATTTTTATTATTTAATTTTTAAAATGCCACATTGGCCTCGAATAATCTCTGTGAAAATTTAATTTTTAAAGCCAAAATAGATATAAGCTACAAGTTATTATTAACATATTATAAATTAAATGCGTAAGTATTCCATTTTTCCATGTTTTACTCACTAAATTATATTTTACCAAACCTTGTTATGAACAACACACAAATCATCAGTCTTGTCACTCAAATATGTACGGTGCTTAAGTGATAAAACCTGATGATTTTGCAAGTATATTTTCAATCTGTAAAATATATTTCAGTTTTAAAAGGCAGTAGATGAAAATGCAAAAAGGCGACAGGCATCTGGTTCTAATAGTTATGGAAGTGACTCTACGTCGCATATATCCTCGTCTACCTGAACTTATGCTCGGGAAAGGATAAGATTAAAGTTACGCACCACATTCCTTTGACAAGATTAAACCTAAGACTTCCTGACTAAGGATCCGCTCTCACGGACCGCTCGTCGACGCAAGGTTACGCCGCTGTCGCGACACACTCCCGCAGTCCTTGTATCGTCTCACGTCGCTGACTCGGCGAATATTGTCTTGAACTTAACCCTTTAAGTTAGGTATACCAATTAAATACTAATATAATACACGCTATATGGATTATATATACACTTAGTGACATATTTAACGGTACACAGTTGTATTTATAAATATTGTAAAGTACATAATTCATAGGCCTCAGTTTCTCTACAAACCATGAGATTAAAAAGTATCGACTTAGTTTGCCGTTAAACTTAAGATAAATTTCTAATAACGCAACTCTTTTCATAATTATGTTTTTGGCAGCTTTGGGGACAGAGGAGGGAGAGGGGAAAATATTTTTGCAAATATTTTTCCATAATATAACTTACTACTTTTTCCATAATATAATATTTTTCCATAATATAACTTACTACAATATAACTTACATATCACTTACTCATTTAATTGATATCTGACCTGATTTAAAAAAATATAAATAATAAATAGATTTTCCTATCCAAAATTCTAAACTAAATATTTTTAGCGACACCCACTGAAATATATACGAATTATTAGTAAATCTTATTTCAAATTTCTGCATGCAACAATTTCTGAGAAACTTGTGACAGACGAACAGATGGAAGGACTCGTGAGTGATTTTGTAAGAATTTTGTTTTTTCCTTTCGAATACTCCAAAAAGGATAAATTAACTCTAAAAATAATGAAAAATGAAAATGTACATTGGCGATAGTAACAAAGTAGGAAAATCTTAAATAAAACACATTAGTTATAAAGTTGAAAGGTTTTCAAAACATCGCAAATCATTCATTTGATAGAAGTAGTTAACAATAATTTAAGAATATTAAAAGTCAAGAAATAAAAATTTAAATTAAAGAAGAAAATTAATATCCTCGTCAGTTTAAAACCTTAGTTTTTACCTTAAATTTTTCCATTTGTAATTTATTTTGTAAAAACATACAAATTGTATGTATTAGTTATAATATCTAAATACATACATTTTGTTACACATTATTCATAAAAACTTAGATAAAACAAGGTTACAACACCTCGTAAATAAAATGTTCTAATTTAATTTTTTTTGTATAAATGCGTAACAGAATATTAGCAATTAGGAATTTTAAAATAGTAATTAATATTAGATTTTTGGAACTAATGCTATAAGCCAATATAATTAAGTTATGACACCAAGAAATATATTATATGTATGTTATACACATATAATATAGTAAGATAAAAGTCTAACAATA
This sequence comes from Druceiella hillmani, assembly GCA_039881145.1. NCBI lineage: Eukaryota > Metazoa > Arthropoda > Insecta > Lepidoptera > Hepialidae > Druceiella > Druceiella hillmani. The sequence goes on along the minus strand of JAYKKI010000001.1, from coordinate 106,786,442 downwards.
TTTATTATTGACTCAAGAGAGTAAGCTCTCGTTAAAAATTACAACTTTTAAGACGTCTACGTCGTATTTACATTCGTGCCATATCTTTTGGTGTGACACCAATGCAATTTGGAATTTATATTTTCATTCATTTTCTTATCCATTATTTATATAAAATTTGATTTAGTAAGATGTGGATTTTTCAAAGAAACTCCTTACGCACGGGTAAGTACATATGAAAACATATTTTTTGTCTTTAAACACTTACGTAAAATTCTCCAAAATGAGAAGAAAAAAAATAAAGAAATTCCGATCAATTATATTTTCAATTCAAAATTTTTTTCGTAAAATTTATAGAACGGAATATTAACTTTCATATTAACTTACCCAACCAGAAAATCAATTAAATATCTAATCAGAAATATTCACTCTTTTGTAGGTTTTGAAAAACAAACAATAGAGATGAAACATAAGGGCATTAAACAAACATAACGTTAAAAAAATTAAGAAAAAGAAGAAGAGAAATTTACAACATTGGTTTCTGTTTAAAGGTAATCCATGAACTAATAAAATTGAACAAGCCAGACAGTCAAAAACAGTTACGAAAACCAAAAAAAGGAACTTGTAAAAAAAACAAATTGAAATTAATCTTAATCTAATAATTTCAAATATATGTATATATATATATATATATATATATATATATAGTTTTATAAATATATATATAGTTTTATATTGTGATTCGAAAATATCATAATTTTGATGGCAAATGAAAATTTGTTCTTATCTCAATCAGTAAGAAACTAAAATAGTCCTCGAGAAAAACTTGGCGATGAAGTCCTATTCAAGGATAGCTTTTACAACTTGTTAAATAAATTTAAACGTGGTTATTACATAATGCAGACAAAATATGCAGACAAAATATATACCTATAGACTGCTTTCTGCATTGATGTTAGTCAAGTATAAACATCTTACGCGAACTTCTCCGCATCAAAAAATTTTGTACCAAGTAGAAAATTTAAAAACTACTTTTGAAGTCAGCTAAATGGTTAAACTTTTAATATATGATCTAATTTCGATACTCCATCATAGACTTAACATATGGACGCAATCAGTAAAGCAAGGGCTTTCTTTACGGATTGCCTCCATATGTTAGAAAGTTTGCTGACATAACTAAAAAATGAAGTACTAGGAAAAGGTATATATTTTAAAGTATTGAATCTTGACGCCATTATCTCTTTACATAATAATATAATGCCACTCTAAAAAAGTCTACTCCATTTCACGAGATATGCAAAGTCATTCTTTTAAACAACCCCACTATCAAATTAATTAGTCATCCGCTGTAAAGCCTTGGTCACGTACATAGAGATTTTTTATTTACTTTGTGAAAATTAAGTATAATTTCGGGTTTCGGTTCGGGTTTTATAAGCACAAATTAAGTTATAAGAGAAACTAAAAAACTTCTTAACAAAACGATTCCAATGGATTGAAAAATGTATCCATTGTAGCAGAGATTACTTTAAAAACAAGAGAATAGTAAGAAATTTCGTACCTGATTTTATTTTTGAGGATTTAAAACTTTAGGACTGAATGAGTACTTAAGCACACTTACGTACATAAATTCTTTTCCGTTCATTTTATCACGCTGCATAACTTGACGTATCAATTCTCCGCCAAACTTTAATTATGTCACTTAATCCCTACACGACTCACGTTGAACAGTACCTAAGTTAGTACTTAAAAAGCCACGTAGGATATTTTATAAACTTTTTCCTTTCTTCTCTAAGCATCCTTCAGTCCCATTTGTACTTAAAAATCACTAAAGTAACTTCATGAAAGGCATCCGCGTCACAAAGGGTTAATGAGGAACGCGCTCATAAATCACGAGAGATGCGACGTCTTAATGGAGGAGCCGTTATTGTTTGATGCGAGGGGAATTATAAAGGGCAACTTCGAGCACCTTATAAACGCGAAGCCGCCTGCCGGAATTTCGCATAAATTGAATGACGTTTACACGATTTGTCTTTGTCTAGCGATGTCTTTGATCGCTTTCGCATATAGCTATTTTTCGCGTATAGTATGTTGGGCGGGTATGTGAGGTTGCGGCGTGGGAGTTGAAAACTATTGTTGTAGCGAAGGTGGTTTTGGAGATGCTGAAGGGCAATGCGGTAACTCGGTGACGATTGTGGTGTGAGGAGACGATTTGATGGAATACTGGCTGGCTTTTTGCCTCCACGTTTCGTCAGTGAAATATCATGTGAAATATTTTGTTGAATAATCAATTTGTTATAACTGTACTTATCATTCAGAAATATTATTTTCATTTCAAGTTATAGCGTACATATATTTTAAATTATTTGTAAGTGAAAATACTATTTCAAAAATAAAATATGCTTTTCATGCTAATATTTTAAAGATCGGTTAAGTGTATTAAATATTTACGAAAATTTAAGTTTTTTAAATATGTTTTGTAGTAAAATTTTCTTATTATTTGATATATGAATCGTTAAGAGGTAAATATTAAAGAGATATAAATTAAATGTTTTGCAGAAATTTCTTTTTAATTCCATATATAGCGTTTATCCTTTAAAAAATGTTTATTTTCAAGGGTCTCAAAAATAATATTTGTATAATTTTGGGAATTATTAGTTGAAGAAGTTATTTCACTTAAAACGAGATACGGAGCCCACTGTTCGAGCCAGACTCGTACTTGACCGATTTTTCTAAACATTATCCAGAATTAAAATATTGCAACTAGTAACAGGTTATAATTAAACTTATTGATATTGTAATGTGATTAATTAAGATTAACTTAATCAAATCATTTCATTTATAATAAATTGTGATTAACATTTAACAAAATTAATTCATCGATACATGTGTAAATGTAATACTGAAATAACGAAAAAGTTATATAGCAGCTCGTGGAACTTATTTCATTGAATTATATTTAATGAAACAAAAATATATTTTAGAAGTTGGTCGACCAAATATACTCTCTTAAATATTTTATGACTAGCATTCTACATTATTTTCTCCTGTCGCTCTAATTTAGGATCTGAGAGAGACAGATTTTTAAACAAAATACATTTATAACACATTATTACAGAATATAATGTATATGATTTTAACCTGGTATTATTGATACCAATACGGCCTTAAACACAAACCAATTTTAATGTTATAAATTCGATTATATTAACTCCATTAGTCCATTTAGGACCAAAATGTCATAATGAAGACAAAGTTGAAAACAAAACAATATATATGCTAAAAAAAATATGGAATGAAGATCAAAGCATATAAACATAAAGAACTGTTTTTTTCTTATCATCTAAACAAAAAAATATAAAAAGAACTGTTATTTTCTTATTAGATAAATGTTTGTCAAAATATTACACAAACACGTTAGAATTTTTTAAATGTTTTGAAATAACATCTCAAAACGATACTTTGTACTCCTTGAATTTATAGACACAAGGCTTGCGAACAACATTGTAAATATCAGAAAAATCGAATAGGATTATTTCCATACCCATCCTAAGGCTGACTCAACGGGTAGACATGGTCTGTCTTAATTCTACATTTCTCCAAGTTTATTTTATTAAAAATTGAGTCTTTCTGGAACAAGAACAAATTTTTCCTCCTTTTTCCTGTAAATCTGTGAAATGTGAATTTATATAAAAAAATATTGAATACCAATGTGATCTCAGCAGTGTCGTGAATAAGCATAAATTGTAGATTAACCAAAATTATTACATATGTTTTGCGTGAAAATCTAGAAATATTTACGATTTTATACCAATTTATGAATTTCATCAAAATTATTACAAGAACCACGTGAATAAATTTTCGCATGACACTTTTAAAACTGTGAAATAGACAGTGGCTATTTGACGTTCACATTTAATAGGCATGATTTCTTATTTTCGTTTGTTTAAAATATCTTCAAAATTTTTAAATGTAAAAAAAAATAAAACTGGGTGAGCGTTGTACATAGCATACACCAACCTCGCATCTATCGGTCACACTTGCAAACATATCCCTGTCCTCCGTCTTAGTCGCGTCTTAATGGAATTTGTAACTGTATTTGTGTTATGAACTATATTATCGAACAAAACGAACTTTTATCTCTATAATATGTCTTCGATGCATAAGTAAATTGGTTTATGAGAAAAGATAATTTAATAAATTCGACATGTAAAACTAATACAACCGATCAACATCTAACACACTATTAAATCGTCACTTAATTTGTCTTGGCGAGATATTCGTCTCAATTCGAGTGCATCTTTACCTGGAGTGAAATACAACGTATCGAGTTACGTGCTGATAAATTGTAATCACATCTTATGTTAATAAAATTGAATAAGGCATATTTCTGATTTCCTTGACTAGGAAAAGGTTTATCCGCAAAAATAAATAATTATAGAGGATAAAAACACTGACTGTCGAGAAGAGTATATGGAAATTGAAACAAGCGCCTCGGGGAATAAGTAACAGGGTTCCGGTGATTATTTACGGGTGAAAGTTATCGGCGCTGCGTTCCAATAAGAAAAAAAATAAAGTGCACTGGAAATAGGATCAATATGTAAGAGAAGCAAAAACTTGGCGTAAAAAATAATAAAATGAACAAATTTTAAATTAGAAAAAAGGAAATGTATATAATAGTATTGCTATAGATACCATATTTATGGATGATGAAATGTTTGAAATTAAATATTATGTGTAAGATTGAAATATTTAATTTGAGTGTTAGAACATAGCACGTAATATATTTTAATTATTTTTTATTTATTTATACAATACATAAAGAAGGTACAATAATACCTTCTTTATGTATTGTAAATATTATGTGAAAACCTTCAAGGGTCTTTATTGTTGTAAGTCGATGACTTTCAATCATCCATAGTAAAATTATTAAGTCGATGACAACGTGTAACTGTACCACTAATGTTATGTTTACAATGAAATATTATATGTATGTTATAAATGTAATACGAGAAAAATTCTGCGTGTAACTAAAGAAGCATAACTTCTAACTACTAAGTTATACTACTTTGGCATAATACAAAAATAACTTTATTTAGCACGCTAAAAATTAATGGAAATAATAATATTATTATTATCAATATTAATATTATTAATATTTGTTACCTTATTATTACTTTATTTTTTAAGTGACAAAGGTAAAATTAATTTTGAAATTCATTTTAAATATTTTAAAAATTTAAATGAATGCTCAGCATTCAATTTAATATAAACACGTGTGTATAATAAAATGTTAAATTTACTAAAACAACATAAATAAAGTTTCATTAATAATGAAAATAATCATATTGAAAAATTATTTTAATTTATTAGTTTAAATATTTAATAAATGGTAAAGAACTAATTTATAATGCATATAAATGCATACCGAAACTTAACCTCACTTAGAGAAATACACTTAAAATATATTTTAAAAAGCTACTAAGTACAATTTCCATCACGAATATTCACAATGAGTGAATATTTTTATTACATGGACCACGACTAAATTTTAATTACTAAAAATATTATTTGAAAGCACAGCTATAATTTATTAGTTTGTATAAATATGAAACACGTATTGTGTATTTGTAAAAACCTCAAAAACTATCCGTCACTAAACTCAAACCGTCGAATTTTATTACATCGTGACCAACGTCATCCTGTCGATTTTTGTGATATCGTGCGTGCGTATACGCGCATCGTAAAATTTTACTCTTATCTTTTTTCATAACGCGCCTAATAAGATATGCTATGCGCGAATAGAATATGAACAGAGTCATAGTTTGTGGTCGAACAGTCGCATAGAATAGAGATTGTCGCCAAAGAATTTTAAAAATCCGATTGACTGAGTAAGTTTCCAGCTGTGAATTTTATGTGATTTCAAATGTTCCTTTTCTAAACGTTTGTGGAGTATACGTCAAGGCAAAAATACGTTTACTTCATATTTTGTATATTTATATCTGTATTTTCAATATTAAACTTTAAATTTCATAGATATTGCAGGGAATTAAGGCACACAACACAAGTACATGCTTGTTATTTGCATAGGTACTTGATTGTCTTTATTAACTTGATGGACCCGTGGCTTTTTAATTGTCAATTATGTCTGGTTGATAACTATATACAGAAATTAATCTTCATGGTTTATTTTGTTATCTAAATTGACAATAGATGCGTAAGTAATATATTAGCAACACAGAGAATTAAAAAAAATAATTAAACCTGTTTCCCTAACTCTCGACTAGATAGTTAACCTGACAAGGGATAAATATGTATATTTGTGTCTCAGTTTTGTTGCCTCACTTTACTCCCATAGAATTTTTATTTCCTTAATAATATTTATTTTCATAGTTTAAGATATTACACACACACACACACACATATATATATATATATATATATATATATATATATATACATATATATATATGTATATGGTATAAATGCACTATACAACCAGGAACATTTCGATATTTTTTTTGAAATCACATGAAAATATATACATTAAAAGCTGAGGTTTATTTATTATAAAAAAAAATTTAAAAATTTTGTACCTAACGATTTACTTTGCGATGAAACAGATTTTAACCATTTTTACAGTTATTTCACTTATTATTTTATCACTAACGACTTATTACGCAATTAAATGGATAATTTGTTATGAATTTTTTTATCTGTCGATTTAAACAACTACATTTTGCCTAAATGGTGCCAACATACAAGAAACAATAAAGTCTATTTGTATTATGGCATATATCTTTTTTGAATATTTTATGGCATTCATTTCACTTTGTAGCCTAAATTTTAAATATATTTTAAAATCACACACTATTTTTTTTATTTTCGTCATTTTATTATTAATTTTATTACTAATAAAAAGTTTCAAGTTGACGATATTTATTGTTGATTATTTAAATTAAGCCCGGGCTGGGCTGGGATTTCGCTTATTCTTTCGAAACATTTATAACAAATATTTTTTTTGGAAATATACATTTTTTACGGAAGTCATTTTTTAAACAGTTTTTTAATACGTCAGCCACGGCCGGAAATTATTTTAGTTATGGTTGGGTTGAGTTGGGTTGGGATAACTTAGTTTGGGTTAAGTTAGGTTAGTTTGGGTTAGGTTGGTTTAGATTAGGTTAGGTTTGGTTAGGTTAGGTTAGGTTAGTTTAGGTTGGGTTAAATTGGGTTGGGTTAGGTTATGTTGGATTAATTTGGGTTGGATTAGGTTGTGTTGGGTTAGTTTAGGTTAGATTAGGTTGGATTAGTTTGGGCTAGGTTGGGTTGGGTTAGGTTAGGTTATGTTGTGCTAGTTTGGGTTAGGTTGGGTTGGGTTAGGTTAGGTTATGTTGGGTTAGTTTGGGTTAGGTCGGGTTGGGTTAGGTTAGGTTAGGTTGGTCTAGTTTGGGTTGGGTTAAGTTAGTTTAGGTTAGATTAGTTTGGGTGGGTTGGGTTGGGTTAGGTTAGGTTAGGTTGGGTTCAGTTAGGTTGGGTTAGGTTGGGTTGGGTTAGGTTGAGTTAGGTTAGGTTGGGTTAGTTTGGGTTAGGTTGGGTTGGGTTAGGTTAGGTTGGATTAGTCTAGTTAGGTCAGGTTGGGTTAGGTTAGATTAGGTTGGGCTATTTTGGGTTGTGTTAAGTTAGGTTAGGTTAGGTTAGTTTGGGTTAGTTTGGGTTAGTTTGGGTTGGGTTATGTTAGGTTAGGTTGGGTTGAGTTAGTTTGGGTTAGGTTGGGTTGTGTTAGGTTGTTTTAGGTTGGGTTGGGTTGGATTAGATTTGGTTAGGTTGGTTTAGTTCGGGTTAGATTGGGTTGGGTTAAATTAGGTTAGGTTAGGTTGGGTTGGGTTTTTTGGGTTAGGTTGGGTTGGGTTAGGTTAGGTTAGGTTGGGTTGAGTTAGTTTGGTTTAGGCTGGATTGGGTTGGGTTATATTAGGTTGGGTTTGGTTAGGTTAGGTTAGGTTACGTTGGATTAGTTTGGGTTAGATTGGGTTGGATTAGGTTAGGTTAGATTAGGTTGTGCTGGGTTACTTTGGATTAGGTGGGGTTGACTTAGGTTAGGTTAGGTTGGGTTAGTTTGGGTTAGGTTGGGTTAGGTTAGGTTAGGTTGGGTTAGTTTGGGTTAGGTTAGGTTGGGTTAGATTAAGTTAGGTTATGGCACATATTTTTTGCATATTTTCTGGCATTCATTTCACTTTGTAGTTGTCTAAATTTTAAACATATTTTAAATTCACATACTATTTTTTTCATTTCTAAAAAGGTTTAATATTGACAATATTTATTAAAATTTACAATAAATATTACAATATTTATTGTTGATTATTTAAATTGGCCCTGCTGGGATTGTGCTTATACTATCGAAATACTTACAACAAATTTTTTTTTTTAAATGTACATTTTTTATGGAAGTTATTCTTCAAACAAGTTTTTAATACATTAACCACGGTCGGAAATTATTTTAGTTACATATGTCATTTATACTTTTTTTATAAGTGGTACATTATAAGTTTAGATCTTAAATATTAATTTCCATAAAAATATTTTTATAGTAATGGCAAATGCAAAAGTTGATAGTCATAAAAAAACCATAAATTCAATATATACAGATAGTAAAACCTATTAAGTTGGTATAATTGATAATTTTTCTTATTCCACGTTTAATACTGTTAAAAATTACATTATTTTAACGTAATTTTAAATAATTATTTAAAGTGATTTAATTTCATTAATTTCTAATTCCTTTGTGTATGTGTCAAATGTGTCATATCTAACGATAAATTCATTGTGAATATAGTGAGAAATAACGATGTAATGTACAAATTTAGGCATATTTCTGGTGAGGATTTTTTTTTAAATGGTTTTTTATAATAAATATTCATCAGCTACAGAGCATTCTACATATGTAGTTTTTAATATATTTTGATATGATTTCAAAAAAATTGTCAAAATGTTCCTGGTAGTAAAGTGCATATGTTCCATATATATATATATATATATATATATATATATATATATATATATACATATATATATACATATATATATATATATATATACATATATATATATATATATACATATATATATATATATATATATATATATATATATATATATATATATATATATATATATATATATTCGCCGCAGGGTCGCGTGCCCACAGCTTATTCGCATTCATTTAAACGAGAGAGTCTAGTCTATATGCTCGTAAGTACTTTGTAAATTTACTGTCAAGTTCACTTAAATTGTGTTGAGAAGTTTTTTACGCAAAAGTTTTATAAACCTCCCGTCATCGATTCCTTTAATATAATGTCCCGTAAAGTTCTGTTTACATCTTATAGAAGAAAATCACAAAGTATAAGGTGGATGTTTAATATATTTTTTATTGAATAATATAAATAAAAAAGATTATTACTGTATTGTATGAAAAAATTGTTCAACTTAACCACAAAATTAAACATTTGTGGGGGTGATATAATTAGTAAGATCAATAGAGAACCATTCTGATGCCCCTCTATAGTGTCATTCATCGTCATTGATTGTGTATGCTTTTTTGAATTTCAAAATAAGTCTAAATAATAAATAAGTTCTAATTGCCAAAATATTGGAACTCTATTTTTTAAGAGAAATCCATTATGTTCCATTAAAAGAATCCAGAAAAGGCGAAATTAAAAAATGTTTATATATGTGTTTACATATCAGGTTTAGCGCTTAAACCAAAGGACAGAATAAAGGAAATGTGATATTTCCATATTTTTGAAGTTATAATTCTTTAGGCGAATTATGAAAAAATGATGAGAGTGAAATTTTAAGATTCATCACACAAAAGTTACAGTATGAGTTTGCAGCGGTTGCAGTCTCGAAACAAAACCATCGTCGCCTCTGTTCACTGTTGTCATATTCACAGTATTTATCCACATGTTTCTAGTGTCTACATTCACACACGTGTTTTAGTTTCATATAAGTGCGATTTATATATGTGCTGATAAATTATATTCAGTAGTGATTTAAATTAAATATTTTTAATGATATATTTACTATTCGTAAATATTAGTGAAAAAATTGTGTTTGTGGACTTTTTCAAGTGCTCCAATGTAATTGAGGTTATCTATCCGTATGTATTATTTAATGATGCCAAAGTATAACTTCTCACGCGCGTACATAAGTACACGCACCCTTTTTTTTATAAATATTTCCAGGTGTTACGTATTAAATTTGTTTCTTATTACACAATTTGGAGTAGTATACATAAAAGAAAAATTTAAATAAAATTTTTCTGAAAAATTAAATTTCAATTCTTTAATGTTATTTACATTCCATAATTCGTTTTCAGCGAAAAATCTGACAGGGGTCACTTTCTTATAAAATAGAAGTAAATTATATGCTTTCCCATAGGGAGGACAAGGCAAAACGCGGAGTGCTGCAATGATTAGTGCTTTGCTAGCTTAACAGTGCAGAGAAACATTATAAAGCTAAACGATAAAATAAAATAATAATTAAATCTATAAATTAGAATTTTTGTTAAATAGGAATAAGATAGGATTCCGCCATTTACTTATTTAATATGTAAATAGCTTAACACCTAAATACACGCAGACCTACACATAAGCAGTGTCAAGTAACAACTCCATAAACAGAATCGGCTCAAAAACAGGCTAGTCTACAAACTCGTAAGTATTTTGTAAACTTACTGTTAATCTCACTGAATACTCACTAGTGCTCGCAAGGGGGTTCACTAGGTTGAAATAATTAAGCTCGCCGCTTACGGTGCTCTCTCGGCGCGCCCCGTGAAGGACAACTTTCAATTTTAATTATTGAGCCTTGAGTGACGGCGCTGTCAAACAATGCGCTGGCAAATATATATTACGAGCGCATTGTTTGACAATTGTTATGCCCATGGATGTGAGAAACCTATCTTCGAAATTGATTCAGAGAACTCTAACCATGTTGGGTGGAAGCGCTGAGACTGTAAATACGGGACACTATTAGAGGACTTTTCTTTTTGTATGAGGAGGATCGTTACGGGTTCCAGGAGGGGCCCGGAGATAACCCGGATGAATGGATCGGGAATGGTTTAGAGGACCATGATGTGGATGAAATATTTTGTTTTGAAAAATAAACATTTAGTCGTGACACTACAAATAAATATGAATATTTAAAAAGATTAGTCGAAATAAAATCTCAATCCCCATAAAATAGCAACTTTCTGAAAAAGAAAAAAACAAATAACTTATAAATATCTGTCTACCTATAAATGTCTGTCTGTAGTAAATCTATAAATATCTTCTCTAATCTTTTCCAATACTCACTACATAACTAAAATATACTGATATTGGTTGACGAGTTTAATTTAAAACCTTTAATATCAATAGCTTAGGGCAATATTGAATCAATCGTTTGCTCCTACAAAAATGGAGAAATTGTTTCTTACAATTAACCAGCGCCATATTGTAGCAATAAAAATGAATCAGATAGTCAGGAAAGCTTTATTAAACCTCTTAACAAGATAGCGTCCCTAACCGTCTCTTAAACAAGCAAAGCTAGCAAGCACTAATAAAACCAAAAGGTCCTCTTAAAAAGTTTATTTAACAGACCTTTATTTTTTTATATATTTCCTTACTTTTAACATGAGAATTTCTATATTGACCCAAAGAAACTGTCATAGGCTTTTGATTTTACACATTGAACAAAATCTACCATGACCATACCGTAAAGCTTACATACGCCATATTGACAGCTAACGCAAGAGAAGCCGTGAGGAGCAATAATTATTAATAAGACAAAAACTACTTACGTAAATTCTCTGGGTTGGCATCATTTTATCGTTTCCTGTTGGGTAGGCTAATAAGTGATTAGCAGCCATTAATCTATAAATTGTTTATTGTACTTTAAATCACCATCCTTTTGTTCTACATGTCCCCAACGTACTAGTAGGAAGTGGATAAAATTTACATAAAATTAAAGTAGCTTGCAATATAAAAATTGACCTACAAACTGTCGTAGGTGGTCTTCATCATCAAAGTTTTATTTTTCGAGTAAGGCTGAGCGATCTAAAAACCCTATAATAAATGGGTGCAAGGTCTGGGGAATATGGCGGGTGGGGGAGCTGTGTTCAACCAAAATCCAAAACTTTAATGCTGGTCTGTTTGACTATATGAGGACCGGGCTACGGCTACGACTGGTTCGGGCTAAGTTCATGTAGTACCCACGTGTCGTATGTGACATTTTTTCCTATGCGATGTAAATGAATCTCTGTAGTTCCGTGGGAGCACTCGAGCTCAGTTACTAGCCAGCGTATCGTTAATTGGTTATCTTTTACAATTAAGCATTTTATTCTGTTGATATTCAATTCCATCGGTCGACCAAATCGTGGTTGATCAGTCAGGGAATAATCACCGCTTCTAAACCACTGGAACCATGGTTTTGTAGTAGCTTGAGATAGTTCTTCACGAACTACGCGTTGGCATGTTACGCGTGGCTTCGGCAGCAGTAACCACATTGGTACTCGTAGAACAGACAGTGTCTCACATGCGTCCTAATGTCTCCTATATTTTACATGTGTTAACAGTGCATCGTCTTAGTTACTACTGAATCAGTGAGAGCGTACCGTGCCCTTTATATATTTTTGATCATGGAACCTTCTAGAAAGTTCCCATATTTTCTAGGTTGTTTTCGAAAAAAAAAAGCCCTTACATTTTAGCCAACCCAATACATTATTTAAATGTACATAACTCAGGATGAACCAAAATGGTGTGGCTCACATTTAAACAGACAAAAATACAAATTAATTAAATTATAATGTACTTTAACATAATTTTTCATTCCAGAAACAAAACTTTTCCAAGTACTTTTCTGATATCGAAAGTAGTATTTACAACACACATCGAAAACATTATTTACCTATGGTGAAATTTTGTTAATCATTTAATTTAAAAAAAAAAATATGGTTGTGGTTGTTGTTGTTTGATTAAATGACCCAAAGGCAAAAAAAGAATCGAAATTTGTCATCTAATAATAATAAAATTATGATCTCCTAATATAGTCAAAACGAACAAAAAAAATATCAGGTGGAGTGCGCTTCCATCGTGTTATTACATTAGATGTCAGCTCATTACAATCTTATATTCAATTCCAGGGTAAATCGATATTCATAACAATCTTCCGGCAGCCGTATACGTCTGCGGTCCTGAACGACTAAACTCGATTCGTCCAAAATATTGTCCAAAATAATATTTGTAATTATTACTCTTATTCACAAAATATAAGGTTCAGATCATAAATGGCTCAGATCATAAAGTCATGATCATAATTGTCTTTATTATTCTAAAAATGCCTACAATAGATAGATTTGTGAAATTTACTTAAAAATTTATTCAAACACTGCTAAATCAATGTATCTATGTATATTAATAGAGGGTTGTGGGTGGTGTATCTATGTATATTAATAGAGAGTTGTGGGTGAAATTGTATATGAGGAAATATAAACAAAGTTGATATCAACTTTGTTAATCAACTTTGTTATATTTCCTCATATACAATTTCATTCAGATTTCCAAAAAAGGTTCAATGTGTTATTGTCTAGAGATAATGGATTTCTTAGAAAATTACGTATATGCGGAGGAATTTAAAAACGTTAATTATGGTAGAAAACCTTTCACTAATTGAGCGAGTTACATCTAAATTGGTACCGATGAATTATTTCAAAATAATTTTAACTTTTTATTGGAAGTAGATTTATGCAGTTTACGCAAATGTCTTCACTTATAAATTATGTCACGAAAATTTCAATTCAGAACCTAGGGTGGGTTTGAAGATGGCTGACAAGTTATGTCCGCAACTGGTTCATTGTGATAGGAAATTTTATATAAGGTTTCTAAAATAAGGATTTTACATTAATTTTCAAAGGCAAACTGATGTTACCGTTGTCTTTTTCAGTTTTAAAACATGTTTTAAAAATAAATTTTTAATATATATTTACTCTTTTTTATAAAATATTCACATTTTCCATTTATTATTATGAATATTGGCGTAACTTGTCTCAATTATGCAAATTTTATAAATTACAAATAAAATATACAGCCTTATACTGACGAAATAAAATTATTTACATTTTCAAATCGCTTAACATACTGTGCTATGTCCGTAAAATTTGTTACTCTCCTTAAATATTTACGAAACTTATTAAAAATGTATACAAAATTTATAAAAGGAAACTTTGACATTTCATATCTTAATACTGATAATTTTTTTAAATATTCACGAATATTGCTTAGAAATTTACGTAGTGTGAACTGGGCGATGTATAAGAAGAAAGCAAATTAAATTAACGAGATCAAAATGAGATCTTTGGTGGAAAGATTTATATGATCACATTAAAAATATGAGATGTAAATATATTGCGAGATATAATAAAATGTTATCCTGAAGAAATAATTTAAATGATAGTGAAGCATTAAATATAATATGGATGTTGAATATGTTTGGCGTGAATTTTGTAGAAATTCATTATTCACAATTAAATGAAACTACGTGATGTAGTATTATTTCTATTTTCTTTAAGTTCTTTACCACGACCTAGGCTCCGTTGTGTTACAACATCTTTGCTAATAGCCCACCTGAAGATGTTGTAATACAACGAAGCCTAGGTCGTGGTAAAGAACTTAAAGAAAGTAGAAATAATACTACATCACATAGTTTTATATAATTGTGTACAATACGGATCAAAAGATTAATATAGGTACCATAAGAAAAATGTGAGAAAGAACTGAGATGTAGGCAATTCTGAAAGTAACATAAGAATTGAGACATTTAAACAGAAACCATTTTAATTAGCTTCAAAAATAAAATGTGCGTGAAAATACGTATGAAAATACGTACACGCAAAATAATAATAGATAGTAAACCGCATAAATCTGCTTCCAATAAAATGTTAAAATCGAATAATCAAAACAATAATGGTCAAAATCGTATACGCACGTAGCTTTCTACCTTACTTCTCTAAGCTATTTGGGAAAACATTTTCGCAGGACTTGACGTTCTTTCGCAACATTCGAAGTTAAATTGACAGCTTTCCTTGTCTAAATTATTTTTTCCAAAACCTGAGTCAGCTAGTTTCGTTCCTGTTACAACAGCCAGTACTTTTTATTAATACAAACGGTTAGAGCGTCGTGAGAAATTTCATTTTCGATGACTAACGCTTTCCTTTTATCATATACTCCGGTAAAAAAACAATACACAATATCGAGACTCGCTCTTAAGAATAAAAATCTTTGAAATAGTTTTCCCCTTTTTATTGTTATACGCTCGGTTACCAACCGAACCTCCATTGTTATTTACTTCATATATCAATTTGGATAAACAATTATCCTAAAACAATGAAGAAAAAAAGAAAATACTGTGAAAAAGTTTCTAGAAATCGATATTTTGTAGAAATTTGACAGCTGCTTGGATCTGAGAAGAAAAGTAAAAAATACTATCATTTTGCATATAACATATAATAATATTAATAATAACATTATTATTATTATAGCCTTTTATTCCCATAATATTATTTTGCCATTTAAAAATATGCAATAGTATTACACAATAGTATTGGACTTAACGTGTTTGTCGTATTTAACATGCTGTTATTATAATCTACTTCACTCAAAATCTATATTTATATAATTAAACAATTTGATTCATAATATTACAAAAATAAAAAGAAAAAGACATTTACACATGAGTCACTTGACAAATATTATCAAGCCGGAATTTCCAATTAAGTTCTTTATGTATGTATTCGAAACTAACTGTATCTGAATAATGTCATTATATGCAATTAAATACGTAATTTCCTGTTTGTTTTTGCTGTATTGAAGGTTTTGTTCTTGAGTCTTTCAGAGATTCTATCTTAACTCTTGATGATTATGATAGAGCTCCTTTTTGTTCTTCTATTGCGCTCTGTCGCTTACTATGACAATTTTATTATATTTTAGAATGGCGTCCTTACGTTGGTTTTTTTATTTTTACTTTACTTTATCGTTTAATAATTTTTCCCTCTCCTAATAATATTTGTGCGTAGCGTTCTTTCGTATAATATTATGATCCCTTCATTCTTACCATTTTCTCATAAATTAGTTTTTTTTTATCTAGATAAACACAATGTAAGTAAAATATATTGTTTTTTGTTCATTTGTTTCTATATCGTACATTGAATGTAAAACCTTAAGGCTCTTTAATGCTGTAAGGTCGATTGCTTTCAATCAACCATAGTAAAATGAGTAAGTTGATTACAACGTTAAAAACAAGTGAAATGTAGATAGGCTTATTTAATAAGATGATTTTTTCGAGCTTATCTAAAATATTAAATGTGGGAAGATGAATTTGTTATGAACAAGTCATGTCACAAGTTAGCAGCAGAAATTATAAAACATACATTTTTAAAAGCTTTATACGAGCTTTTAAGTCTGCTCGCTTGTTATTTCTGAGTCGTGGATAGATAGAAAACGAATTTTTTCAATGAAATAAGTGCGATTAATTTACTTTGAACGGCAGTAATGTACGTTTCGTTTAAATTGAGCTATTTTTGAAAACTAAAATCGTAATAGAAAATCGGCAGAAGTGTATATAGTCTTGTGAAGAGAAAATCAAAAAAATTTGGTATTATTTTTTTATGAAGTCAGGTAATTTTTTTATAGTCAATCAATTCTATTTCCAACGAATTATATAAACCAGCAATATGAAATAAAGTACAGCTTGGTGCCGTCCTAAGCTTATGATTGCAATATCCATGTCCAGTTACACCTATATACAGGTTGTCCAGTGGCAGATTTCAAAGTTTGAATAAACATCGACGTTAGAAGCGCAAGCGGTGCGGATGTTTTAGTAGCCATGGAACAGTGGAGTGGAGAGCACCGCGCTTTTGCCGCCGAGGCTTACATTTCGAGTGGATTTTCGCTGTCTGTAGCACGCCATCGATTTAATAATCGTTACCGTATTCGTCGATTACGTGATGGACCATCGATCAACCTCATTTAGTCATGGGTAGCAAGGTTCAGAGCTACAGGATCAATATAAAATAGGTCCAGGCCAGGACCTACACCATTGGTAGCCACGGATGAAAATGTGGAGCGTGTTATGGTTTCTGTCGTTGAAAATCCCCGTTTATCACTGCGTACACGTTCATCGATATTGGGAATTCCGAAATCAACTTTACAGGTAATAATGCGAAAAAAGCTCAAGTTCCATCCATATAAAATTCAAATTGTTCAATATTTACACGATCCTGACTTTGAATTAAGAAAAGCTTACGCGGAGGTGATGTTGTTGAGATTTCGTACTGCTACCCGGATGGGCAACATATTCTTTAGTGACGAAGCTTACTTTCACATTCGAAGATATGTGAATAAGCAGAACTTTCGTTAGTGGTATGTCCACAACCCAAGACAATCAAAGAAAAAGCAAGAAAATGCATCAAGAGCCTTGACATAAGCCTAAAGTAACAGTCTGATGTGCCATGTCTGCATCTGCAATCATAGGGTCTTATTTCTTTGAAAATCAACGTGGCTAAACTGTAACTGTGAATTCGGAGAGATATGCCCAGATGGTAAATGACTTTTTCAGAGTAGAACTACGGAACAGTCCATCCTTCAACCAAAACACATGGTTCCAGCAGGACGGGGCCACAGCTTACACTGCTAATGTGTCCATGAATGCAGTGCGGCCGTTATTTCCAGAAAAAACATATCCCGAAACGGTACCGTACCGTGGCCACCTAGGTCACCCGATTTAAGCCCATGTGACGTTTCCTTATGGGGATACTTAAAATCCGTTGTTTACAAAACAAATCCGAGCACTGTGACACAACTTAAAGAAAATATTCGAGCCGAAGTCAGTAGGATACCCCAGTCGCTCTGCAAACGCGTTTTTGAAAACATGCGTTCTAGACTCGAAGAGTGTGTCAGACTCGATGGCCGCCATTTGGAAAACGTGGTTTTTAAAATATTAAATCCGTATTTTTTGTTATAAAGTTAAAATAAACCTACTTTGTATTAGAGGTGTAGTTTTTTTTACAATTTTTCAAACATTGAAATCTGTCATTGGACACCCTGTATTAATAAGTGAAGAGAAAACTTTTACCCCTTTTAAGCATATTGCGCTTACGCAGGAGTGTGATATTTGAGACAGTATAACTTTATATGGAGAAGGAGTGCATAAAGCTAAAATTTATAAATAATACGTGTTAAAATATATTAAATTGTAAATTATAAATGCATTAAAATATTCATTGCTTACGTTTATACTGTCGATGTCAAACATATAATAGTCTGTAGTCAAACAATTGCACAGAGTAAAGATTGTTGCCAAAGAATTTTAAAATTTCAGATTGTCTGGATGAGTTTCGAGCTGTGAATTTTGTGTAATTTCCAATGTTCCATTTTCAATGGTCTGTGGAGTCCTTGTCAAAACTAAAAAGAGTTTTTATTGTCACCATGTTTGTACGTCTATGCAGCTAAATAATTGTATAAGAAAGGTTAAAATGTTTATTTTCAATACCGTTCAATCATAAAACAGTTTATAGGAGATAAGACTTGAATACATTTAAATAAAGTACACAAAACACATGAACGACAGTACACATAGATAACGCAGCTAATTCCTGGATCAATGTCAGCATTACCCTTTTAGACAAGAGTTACGAAACAACTCATTCGTATTGATTTGATAGCATATCTTTCGTCAATTTTATGAAACTGCAATAATATTTTCGAACTAATAATATCGATTTGACAGTCCTTTAAATTTGGGCTTGTTAGTCCATTGACTCATAATCTCGCTCTTTCATGGCTCATAAGCTCGCTCTTTCTTCTACTGTATACCTTGCAGCTTATTTCCTTTATCACAAATCTTAAGAGTTGCTTAAACTCCAGTAAGGTTCACTTGTAGTAAACTGTATTCATTAGTTTGATAAGTTTTGCCTAATTTTAATAGGATGTTACACATAACATATGGGATTTGAAAGAATTGCTAGTTATTCGATTGTCTCTATTGATATTATTAAAATCTACAACGGGACAAAATAACCCAAAGCTTAAAACTTTTACTTGAGTAAACATTTAACACACAAACGGGAATTTTATTATTAATACGCCAATCGTCAATAATTAAGTTAATATAAAATATTTCATATAAGTTATTATTTAATATTATTTCATATGAGCGTCGATTATTTATAGGTTATATTAATATATTATATATTATGTTATATATGTTACATTAATGTATTATGAAACATATTATGTTACATTAATGTATTATAAAACGTAACGATACTAAATTTTTTTTCAATTTGCTTATAACTGTCTAAAATATTATTAAATAAATATTATTCATTTATTAATCTTTGCTGTATCGTCGTAAACTAATTAGGTACACAGATTATTCACAGCTATTGGAATAATCTCTCACAGACACATATAATGCGAAAGATCAGAATTATGTCTCCCTAGTTAGTACATGCAATTAAAAATGATTGCAGGCAATTAAAAATTCTCTATTATTAGGTACATGAATGCCAGATATACACATATAATTAAATAAAACCATGAGAGGTCGGGATAGAGAAATAATGTAAAATATTATATTTTTTGCGCAAAATTTCGATTCGCAGATTAATTCAATTAATATGATTTCAGACGGTTTTTAACAAATACACTAAACGTTGCATTTTGTATATTATTTCGATTTAATTTATACCATAATTATAAGAAAAACTCCATAAGTTCTTAATGTTTATTTACCGATAATTTTTAAATATTTAATTATTAATTTCTTATCTGTACCATAAAAATTATTTACAACATTTGGTCGATCTAATCGGAATTAATATATCACGTATACCTTGTGCGAATCGATGTAATCAGAACTATTGGGTATGTTATATATGACTTTATCTAACATAAATTATTTTCGGCCATTTTACATGCACTAATAAATGATTTAGTAAAATTGTAATCGACGGTTATGCGGAAGTTAAATTTCTTCTCTCCTCTGTTTGTCGATGGGTATACGCTCGATTCTTGGTAAAATACCATCGTTTTTATTGTATTTCTATTTGTTTACTCGTGATTTCTCCTAAATTATTTTTATTCTAATCAAATTATTTCACTTTCCATACTTTAAAAGGAAAAACGGAGCCCTTATAAAATCAATCGGGTGTCCATTTAGAAAACCGCTTTCCTCAGAAACAGCAATAAGTATAGAAATTTTAAGGGGAAGTGACAATTAAGTAAACGAAAATTACTTTTTTTAATCTCTTCTTGTGTATTGTGGGCTTTAGTTTGAAAGGAGAATTTTTATAAGTCTATCTCAAGTTATAAGGAAAACTTTAAGGATAATTATAAATATTAAAGTTTTGAGATAGTCACCGTAATAACTACCTTTATATGTTAAGTATTTATGAATAGTTATTATGTTTAGATGTCTATGTAAATGATGATACATAAAATAATTACACTTAAAACAGGCACCCCCGATGTGCGTACCAAACTAGCTTTGGTCGGTTTTAGTAATTGCCATTAACCGTTTTTTCTCTCTTGTTTGTTATTGTCTTATATTTTGCAATCGTGACAAACATATATTTTATTAAACGAATCGTTACATTTAACTAAGCATATTTTACAAATTTCATAAAATTGGCATTAATTCCAATAATATAAATGACTGGTAATATTTTTTTATTTTTCAAAATTATTTGGTCGCTTAAAACACTCGTTTAGAACTCACATGAATGATTTATTGTATCAAAATTTTGTAAATATTTTCTCCTTATGTGTATATTTAATATTCATTTAAAAGATTATATAAACTATGTATATGAGTATTCCTTTAAAATTCGTTACTGTTTATCCTCGTCTTATTTGTCCTCATAGTTCATATAGTTTATACCTCTGGTTTGTTTTGCCCTTTTCTTATAATATAGCGAACAATCCTATAATCATTTATGTAAATTTAAAGGTACATAATATTCCTTTTAAACTACATACAAAATATTAATTTTTTAGAACAAAAATTTATTCCCTAAATCTTCACACACGCATATTTAAAAAAATTATTTTTTACATATAAATACAAATTAACGATTTATAGATTTTTTTATGTGTGTCATAAGACTCCTTGTCAAATTTCATGACTCTAGGTCAACGGGAAGTACGCTATATGTTTTGATTTATTTGCGGTTGTCAAAAAATGCGGCAAAAATGGCGTATATATAAGTTTTTTTTATTGTGTTTATTTAGAAACTTGATTTTTAAAGCTCCAAGAGACGGTAAACCTAAATATTTTATACGAATTTCAACTTGATAACCCCACGCGTTCCTGGGAAAAAGGTTACCGATAGACAGACAGAAGACAGGCGGACAACGAAGTGAACCTATAAGGGTTCCTTATTTTCCTTTTGAGGGATGAAACACTAAAAATACCAAAAAAAGATACAGAGGGGACAGACATTATATTTTGTACATTAAAAACTATTTCATTAACAGGATCATCCTTGTAATAGCAAATTATTTGATCTTTATAATCATCTCGTATTAACTAAACACTCATACTAACGTAGACGTCCAAAAATAAACGCGCCACACAAACCAAAGTTTTTGCAACTCTGAAATTCTGCGTACATTACGCAACGTCAACATAGAAAAGATATTAAATATATCTTCCTATCGTAAGCGCGTACCGAAATAAAAAATACCGGAATCAAATACGAATTAATCATTGTATTTATGTATAGAGGAATGTAAGACGGGAGGGCTCGTATCTGCTCCGAGCAACCGAGCCGATCTCATCCCAGTTTATCTTTTGTCATATACAACTCGGCTCAGAGTCCCTCGAGACATTTTTTTGTATTTTTGTGCTGATTTAATGGTTTTGTATTTGCCGAAAGGTTTATTATAGAATGAATATTGATTAGCAGTATTAATTTGTACAATTTCAGTTTATGGCAAATATAAATTGTCAATGTTATATTTGATATTCGTATTACATGAGTGATGTCGTATCCACAAAACGAAATACATAATTCCATAAAAGTCAGTGTTAAAAAAAATTTTATATTCTTCGATTCCTGAATGAAATATAACTTTATGAACACTCTATAGAAGCTTTTAGGGTATGAAATGTAATATATGAATTTGTGTCATTTTCCAGCCTAAGAATTTACAGATTTATCAGTAAAAAAAGCAAAAAAGTCAGTATTTATTTGGTATCGATGATATAATATTTAATTTCAGTAAGACAAGGCAAATGTGTACATATTCAAGTCTCCGTTACCTCATATCCTACTATTGGACATATTGACAATATCAGGTTAGCAAGCAACGAACCAGCCATTAGGGTTAAGGAGAGTTAGCTCATGTAGTAACCGAATAGAATTTTTCTACTTTTCCCCAAAATATGGACTTTTTTCTATAGTAGTATAGAAGCCAGAGTAAATATATCAGATAATGCAAACTCAACCTGCGATATGTTCTAATCAGCTTAATAATTTTTATAAATTTAATATAGGAGATAGTTCTAGGTGAATACCTCTGGAGCCAATACCTTGCTATGTCACAGAAGAGAATCTATCTTAGTGTATATATTAGGTATGTCTATCCGTTTTTCACTCGAAATAGAATCTATCACGAACAGTCAGTCTGTTATGTTTATTAATGTTTTTTCTTTACTCGTTTAAAGTAAGTTATTTGCTGAACAAATTGTCAATGCATTTTGGCACTCAGAGTTATTCGAGAAATTCAAATAATATTCCACAAATTACTGAAGAAACTGGTAAGTTGATTAGCAGTCAGCCGAATAATAAAAGAAATATCGTACCTTTATTTTTTTTAAGATCTTTTTATTACGGAAATTTTAAATATTATAGGAAATATATTTTATGTGGAATCGTTAGACAGTAACAGTAAAAGCTGAATGAGAATTAGCTATAAATTGAGTATTTATTATAATAGCGTTAAATAAGAATGCATTAAGTTCTCATTGCTGTCCAATCTAGAGAGTGATTTTTGAAAAGAAAAATCTCTGTCAACACATGGGATTAATAAATAAAAAAAATTTGTCATCATAAATTCTCTTAAAACGCATATAATTTATAGTATATGCAAATATTGGTTTGGTATTTTATATCTATCCCTTTCGTTCATTTATAGATAGCATAAATTTAGTGTCATACGTCAAAGACACACTTTGCGATTTTCTCTCAGTATTATGTCTATGAGTACAAATAAGTTCACGTTTCAAAATTTTATTTTGACCCATATAGAAATAATGTTTTTTTTTACTAATTTTGTAAAAAGAAAACATTATTTTGATATGGGTCAAAATAAAGTTTTGAAACGTGAACTTATTTGTAATACAAGTAGTTACTAGAACGGTACCCAGGAGAGTTACGAAATCATTAATTAACTGATGCATGTAATTTAAACATATCAGGAAATTAATGAAAATAAACGGAATTAGTCATATTAAAAAAATGTGTGTATATTTTCTACATTCTCGCATAATAAATTTCTTATAAGTGGAACCAGCGACCAAAATTTTACTCTAAACTCAAAATAAACTTTTCTTAACATAATTAAAACCCAAGAAAATCCGTAAAGAGCTGTTAATCCAAGGATTCAAGGAAAAAAGATATTTCGTAACGGATAATTCCCCATTGTCCCTTTTTCGGTTTTCCTCCAGAATCCTGTCTCTCTTTTTTGTAATTGTTATATGATATACATGTGCGCATGTACATTCTTTCCCTTTTCAGTTACTTATTATTGATTATGTGGCTTGTCAGCTTGTCAGTTTATTTGCTAACTAATACCCAAGAAAATCGATAAAGCGCCGTTAATCCTCGGATTCAAAAGTCCTCGGAAAAAGACGTTCTGTAACTCATAATTCCCCATTGCTCCCATTTCTGGTTTCCCCCCAGAATTTTGTCTGTCTTATATATATATATATATATATATATATATATATAAATATACATATATATATATATATATATATATATATATACATATGCACGCATATACATTTTTTCTTTTCAGTTACTTGTTATTCGTCATATAGCTTATCAGCTTGTCAGTTTATTTGCTATTGACTTAATTTATTGTACTCACAAACTGCAGTCTTCCACAAAACATAATAAATTTTCTAATTCGTAGCCTTAACTAGAAGGGATCGCTCTATTAGTAATAAGTCGCCATATTTATCAATTGTGTACATTAAAGTACGTAAATAAATAAATAAGTTTTTGAATTAAATTACTCTTGAATCGAAAGAGCCGATTTCCATCCCTCTCCTCCCTAACAGCATGCGTCGATTACTTATCCGCTACAACAGCCGCAGCTTTTTGAATACTACGTAAACTTGTTTTATACAAACTTCCTTGTGACAAATTTCCTTGACGATAACGAACGTTCTTCAATATGTACTCGAAAATATAGTCTTTGTGCTTTTGTCCGGCATTAGCATTGAGCCTATTGAATGGCTTTAGGCGGTTCCCTCGCTCACGGCTCTTCAGCTCGTCTCGCGTTCGAGTAAAAAAAGGTCGATGAGAATAAAAACCCTTAAAATGGTTTTGTCCCTTATTTTATTGTACTTTCGTTACTCAGCCAGTTTGAATTTTATGCCTAATAATGCTTTTGATAAGCAACTATTTTTATTAAATTTAAAAGGAATGTAAGGTAAATTTCGAAAAATTAATGTATTTCAGAAAATTTATAAATATTCAAGATTTTCTTTAAAAAATTGACTACTTACTATAAGTACCAACAACAAAGATTACAACATATATTAATGAGTATTTATGGTAACAAATAAACGCCTAGTTTTAGTTTAGGATGAATTCGACATTAAACATATAAACAAAAAATATTAATTGACACTCAGTATTAATCGAATTTAAATTAATACCAATGGATTAAACGTTTTCAATTCTAAATAGACCATTTTTCATCAGACAGAATTTGATTTGTAACTTAAACTTTTATAAAATCACTTCTTTAACGAGTTTCTGCTTCTTCAACGAATGTGGTATATTATTAAATATTTAAACATATATTCCTCCAAAATAATAGACAACCCTACAAAATCTAAGATTAGGAACAGCAAGTTTATTTTTCAAAATACATGTAGTTTAAAAATGATGCCAAGCAAGCCAAGGAATTCAATACATAGATAATGCGAGTAACTCAATCCCATTGCATGGTTTTCAAAGTGAAGTTATCAACAAAGTTTTCATATTATCCAAAAATACTACAACTTTATTATCAATGATTTTTCGGCAATAACAAAATAAATTAAAACAAGTCAGAAAAATGTCGCTCATTGCACATAATATATAATTTAACTATTTACGTATGTATCTCAAAACTTTATATCACCTGAAAAGCTTGTTTTTTACAGTTTTAATTAATAATGACCAAAATTTAAAAACATACAGCCAGGTAATTTGAAATTACATAACTAGCCGATAACTGCTATATCTCGATCTGCTCTTCTATGGCTTCTTCTAATTCTTCTTAATTCTTCTTAAATTGATCTGGGTTTTTACGGCTCGATCAAACAAGAAAATATATGCTGACATCGCATCCATGGTGAATATAGTATATATAATACGTCCACCGTTATTATAATTTTAAAATGTTCAAATCTGTACTTATTAAGGCGTTTTACAGTACTACATACTCTGGTACAGAATTGGTACCTACGATAATTTTTTAATAAATATTAAAGACATCAAATCAATTTTTTTAATAGGCGTAACAGTAGTGGGACACAGATAAAATATTTGACTTAGGGGAACTTATGAATTTTACATATTTCACTTTTATATTTATACAAGAGTATAAATAATACATGATTACTTAGTACATATAAATATTGAATTTAAGGTGGGAACTAAATTACTCTTTTTAATGAAGTTTCGATACAAAAATAAACATTCTGATCAAACAGAATTTTTATATTTTCAATTCAATGTAAAGTAATCCTCAACGGAAGCGGGGCTTCTAAGTTGGTAGTAAATGGCAGATTCTTTTCGCTTTTTGTTTTTGATTCAATTTTTATTGTAGTAATTTAGGATTGTCGGTTACTATTTCCTATTTAGTAAAGGTGATGTATGTAATGTCTCACTATGTGGATTTGATTAGACCTAGAACCTTATTTTTACCTTTGAGCTCTTAGTCAATATGTTGTTATAGTCTTAGATATACCTACATTTTCGTTTTTAAGAATGATTTTTAATTCGGTTGTACATTGTAATAGCCCTTTGCATTCCTTGAGATTATTTTTAATATTTTGATCATTTTATTATACGAGTTTTGAGTTATTTAGTGTTGTTTCTATTTTCAATAATTTCACTACGAATATTATTGATTGCTTGTTCCTGCTTCTCAAATTTTTATAGAACGACAAAAAGGCTCTCATATATTGGAATTTGTTCTTTATTACGATTGTTATTTACGTTTTCAACACGAACCTTAATTATAACCATTTTACAAAAATTATTTTTAGCTTGCTTCGTATATTTTTGGAATAATTTCGCTTTCATTTCTTTTTTTCAGGTTTTGAAGTTTGTTTTCTTTGATAATCTTATCCTGCTTAATATTTCTGGAGTTAAATTGTGCATCTTTCCTTTCACTGTTGTCACATATCGTAAATGTTTTCAGTATTTTTATTATAACTGAAAATAAAAAAATTAAAATATGAAATAATTTAAAACATAATCAAGCAGAGTAAAGCGATAAGAAAATAAGACAAAACGGAGACCGAGAATAGTCACCTAGTACATAGAAAGAAAGTTATAATAGAAAATTGTTCATAGAAATTAAATTATTTGACAACCAATGTGAAATAACCCGTTAATAACAATACCCTTAATAACAATTATTTAAAAATGCGATTAAAACTGAATATAGTCATAGTTATTTTTTGTTTTAATAGTTGGTTTACCTTTATTACTCCCCCATTTTCTTTCTTTGGTTGTATTTTTTGATTCGAGAATTTGTAGTCCTTAACTTCTACGATATTTCCTTATTCATCATAAAGAAATGGTGCTTACTTTAATTGGCCATAGAGCCTTATTTTCATAAGAGTGCCATTATAATTTATGGGCATTTTAAATTACTGCAATCACTCTGTAAATCATTAATTTTGCTTCCATTTAACTGTCATGCATTATTGCTTTATGACATGGACTTACAGTTTATCATAGTTGTCTTTTCAGTAAAGGTTTTTAATTCATTTGACTTTTTAATACCAGGTACCATTATTGGAAAGGGAGCAAGCAGTTTTCCTATAATTTTGTTATCGCTTTTCATAGTTTCTGCCTCCGTTTAGTTTCATGGGCCCTTCTCTTGTTTTCATACGTGCATTAGGACCTACTTAAGGCTCACTGAACAAATAAAAACCATTTAATACCTTATCGCAAACAATATGTAAATATTGTAAGCCGAAGCAGATTACTGCTGGTGTTCTGCAGGGAAGCATGATCAATAGAGTGCCATATTTTCTTTATCCAAGGGACTTGATAGTAGTGACAACAACCTTCGCTGACGAACGAGTCATCATCACAAGGGAAGAACCCAGATTATAATCCTGAAAGAACTTGCAAGGACTAATGAATGTAACAAATAAATGGAAACAAGAAATAAATATTAAATTAAATGCAATTCTTCAATAAAATACTCTCTTATTAATACAAGTAAAAATCCTACTCTACCCCTAGAACTAATTTGAGTGACTTCTGAAGATTTTTTCACCTCAAACTAAAAAAAAATAAATGTACGAAAATGTAAAGAAAAGTTTACTGCTGAAAGACTCATTTATTAATTTTTTTTGTTATATGTTTGTCTATTCATTAAATCTTTATCACATTAAAATATCTGGGAACATTACGGAGGTCGAACAATTTCGGCGAAATATAAAACGGTTTCCACAAAAATAGTACATTATGTTCGGAGTAAACTTTTGTTTAACAAAAATATGAAATATTAACTTACCTTCATATTGAATAGAATTTTGTTTTTAAATAAAGCCAATGGAGATTTTGATACATAAAAATAAAGCGGTAGACAAAAAGTCTGTATAGAAATTTAAACCAAGCCTCATTTTTGGACGCGTCTTAAGTAACTTGTTATGAGTAACTAATAACTTTGAAAATAGCCTGAAATTACATACAAATCCCCATTCGTAACTTTTTTGATTACACGGTATAGTTAAGGGTGAGGTTTTTTCCAAAATTTTAAGCTATTTTTAATGACTTGCCACTGAAAATTGCCTTATTTTTCTTATATATAAATTAATACAAAATATCTACTTACTTTCTTACACAAAATATTTTTTCATTTAATGTTATTTATAAACTAATGAATAATTTTTCTTTTCGTAGTGCTTAATTAAAGCGTTTGAAAATAATTTCATTTGAGAATTTTAATACACCGCAGTGTAATTTATATTATGAATTATATCATTTAACAATTAACAATTCACATTATATTTATACTCGATTTATTATAATTTATTGGCGTCAAGTTGTACTTTCTATTATCACAACTATGACTAAAATTATATTATATACGACGAGTGAATAAGATATATGTTTCTATCCTCTATGTCAAAAGAAAGGTTTGGAAACTCCATGCAGAACCAGAAAACTGCCACAAGTTAAATTAATGATCAAATAATTTTAACGAGGCACAAGTAGTTATACCGCATACATCCGACACCTCTGGGGAAACACTGTAACAATGTTAAATCAACTAAAACTTTTACTTTCTTCAAATTTGATAAGCGGTACAACGCGACGGTGTGTTATCTGTGAAGTATAATTCGGAATGCGCACTTGAATACTTTAACTAGTTTCTTATTTTGTTAAGATGATAATTGTACATTCCTTGTTATGAATGATGATTATAAGTAGTCGTGTGTAACGTAATTAATTCCACTTTCGTCCATGGTTATAATCGAATAATATTAGATAGTTTTGCTCTTATCTCGTTTTATAAAAATAAAGTTATCATATGAACTGATTGAATAACTAATCCTCAGAGTTAAATCATTATATTTTAATAGAAAATTCGATGTATAGTTTGACATCGCTTAAAGAATGTCAGTGAAAGGAGCAGCATGCTCAGGAAATAAAAAGAGAAAAATTGTAACAACTATTACACAACGAATTGACATGAAAAATGTTAACAATAACGCGCGCGGTGAATTTTGTATTGAAATCTCTGCTGTTTTTACTAGCGCTTATGCTTGTGCTACTAGCGCCATCTAGTTAGTTTTCCTTGATTGACAGTTCAAATCGATATATTTATATTTCGTGAAATAAAGGGTTACTATTAGATGAAATTAATATATAATTTTGCTAGTATATTACACATTTCACTATTGCCGAAAACGTTACAGATGAAACTGAAATGAAAATGTATTTATTTTTTTTTAAATTTCTTATTTACTTTTAACATCAGAATTTAGACTAAATGATTGTTTTTTTTTAAATTAAATTTGTAAAATATTCACTCGATATTTGAACCCAATCGTTTCGAGTTCAAACTCTGCCCCTGTTCTCTTAGATGAGCGTCAAAATACTTACTTTTGACCTTTTACAATTGTTAATTAAAAAATCGAACAAATATATGTTTAATTCTTTTGATTTTTTGTAGTAATTAGATAAAAAACTGACAAAAAGTGGCTTAATTTTCTTTTTCGATGTTTGGGGTAATTAGATAAAAAACTGAATAAATATATAATTCAACTCTTCACTTTTCTGTTAATTTAGTAAAAATCTCAACATTTATGGTTTAATTTTTTTCAAATTTTGTGGTAATTAGGTAAAAAACTGTGGTTTAACTATGTTTACTTTTTGTGTTAATTAGGTAAAACGCAGAATAAAAGTGCACATAATAGTTTTACTCTTTTACTTTTGTTTGTAAAAACTGAATTAAAGTACGCTTTTTTTGGTTATTAAGTGAAAAACTGAATAAAGGTAGGTATAACTAATTTTATGGTAATTAGGGAAGAAAAACAAATTTTTTACATTTACAATGACACCAAATAAGAGAAAATTATCATGAATGCTTTTAAAAATGTGTGGGAAAAACAATGTGATAATTATTTAAAAATATGGTTTATGCTTACGCTTTTGTAAGCTTTAATTGTTCTCATTCTTGAAACTCTTTTTATTTCTAGACACATTTCTGCTATGAATGTCAATATAGATGATTTTTCGATTAGAATATATATCTAAAGTTTCTATGATTGTTTCGAGTAATTTAAAAAGAAATGATTTGAAGAATGATTTCTAGTTTTATCTTTGCCAGTAAAGGAGCTCGAAATATCTCATTGTATTTACATTGAATATTATTTGAAACTAATAACATTTCTTCAAAGAATGACCACAGCTCTTATTGCTAAGCGATTCCCAAAGAGATCTTCTGATTTTAATCCTTTCAAATACAATGCCAAACCTTTTTTTACATTCTTTTCTATTGTTCAATTTCTCACTCGAATCCGTTTTTAGGGTTCCGTACTTCAAAAGTCAATCACGAAATTTGGAAAAAAGGTAGGTCTTATAGAACAAGTGAAGGTGAAAAAATATATATGTAGAATTAGTTGTATAACCTTGTTCTAACTTTCAGATACCCTTGCTTTTGTATAAATATATTACCGAGAATAACTTTCATTTATTTTATTACATACCTCATCATTATACAACCTCTTATAATAACAACAAATGAATTCATTACCCTCACTAAAATACTAGTATATCGTATAACTCTCGGAAATATAAGAAAACCTACACCGCTCCCCTGCAATAAACTCACTAACATAAGCAGTGGGAAAACTCACACAAACCCGGCTTCCGCTATTGTGTTTGAAATATATAAATTCTGTTGGATGTTCCTAAGAGTTAATCTTTGCTAATACCCCTCCTGAAGATGTTGTAATACAACGAAACCTAGATCGTGGCAAAGAACTTAAAGAAAGTAGAAATAATACTACATCACGTAGTTTCATTTAATTGTGAATAATGCATTTTTACAAAATTAACGCCAAATATATTCAACATTTAAAAAAAAAATTTCTATATTACAAAACAATAAGTTCTTAGTGTTTAAATTTACTTATTTTGCTTAAAAATTATTTGATAATAAACAAATTATTTCATACTCCATTATTTGCAAGTTATTCAGATTTATATTCGAAACATATTTGCTTTATTCTATACTTTAAAATAATCACAAACACTGCTGCATGGAAAACGATAAAGTCAGCCTACATCACAAATTAACTTACACCTGTATTTGAACATAAAATGTGGAACAACTCAATAAAGCATTTCCATCGTAACTTTGCTATGTGTCATTATCGTAAAGCTTATTTCAGTTTCAAAATAAAGTATGACGTTTAAGTATCTATAAAATTGTGTTGCAATGAATTTATAACGCGCGCATATCTTTTCCTCGTTCGCTTTACGCGTGAAGCGTCTGCTTCGACTATTATGTGAACAATATTCGTACCAATTCGGATTTGAACTTCGATAACGGTGTTGCCCTAAGGAAGTAAATTACTCCAGAATGCGCCAACTTAAATTACATTTTAAATATATAGGATCCTGCGAATATTCCGTCCATCGCACTTTGTGGCGCGATTTCAGACGAGATTTTATGTCGATTCACTTTAGATTTATAAAAATTGATTTTAATTTAAAAGAAAATTTTGCAATTTATTAAACACTTTTCTTCCTTTTAAGTGTTTTTTACCGAGAATTGGCGTTGCCGTAAAGTATCGTCTTTATTTTATTTTAACTCAGTAATGCTATTAATATAAGAGATCTCTAATGTATATCAATAAATGATAATGTATATCATTTATTGATATTTATTGAAATTCTCGTTAATGCAAAAAGTGCTTAAATATATGCAAATTGTGCTTTATTGACTTTTTCATCAAAAACAATAAATTAAAAAACATGCCCTTAATAACATATTTGACTAAGCGGTTTATCATCAAAACGAAACTAAAAGACGTTGATTTAGACTTCAAGTTGGCGATATGGCAAAACAAATTTAAATTTAATTAATTTTTAGACAAAACATTCGTTCTTTATAACACCCATTAATTTAAATGCCGATATTTTTAATTCGAAATATAGTAATATTCTTTTAATAAATTGTATATAATTTGTGTGTACTCACATTTTAATTGATTATATATTCCTAATCAATTACAATCTCAAAAATGTGGGTTAGAAAATTATAAAATATTTAGAACCAATATTTAATTCCATCTTAATATCATCATCCCTTTTTTACTCATGCGCTATGACTTTATTGTTAAATATTATTTTTATCCCATACTAAATAAATTCATTAATATGCACATGGTTTAAAATGTATTTTTATAATCTTAATATCTGCATTTTTATTGTTTTCCATTGAAATCG
Source organism: Druceiella hillmani (assembly GCA_039881145.1). Classification (NCBI taxonomy): domain Eukaryota; kingdom Metazoa; phylum Arthropoda; class Insecta; order Lepidoptera; family Hepialidae; genus Druceiella; species Druceiella hillmani. The sequence continues at coordinate 106,753,952 of JAYKKI010000001.1, read as the reverse complement.
ATTAGTATCCCTAATTAACTATCGGCGTCCGCTGGGCTATTTTATTCGAGTTAGTGAATTTAGAATGAGATTGATACTATTTATTTCCCTTTTTCGTTTTATGTTCTACGTAAATATAATGTACAAAATTAACGAATACGTCAAATATCACCTGCCGTTATCAGTTACATCTCGTATCGGGAGATGAAAGTTTGACGATTATTATAGCAAACAGGTTTAGTCGAATGGAATAACTATCCAACACAAGTAAATGAGCAGGTAAAATGTCTCGGCAGTATTTTGATATTACGTTATGTATTTATTAACTACGAATTGTCGTAATATTGTAAACGACGCATTGCTTTACCAAAGCCGAAATGCACTTTATTATTTCTCAGTATTTTTGTAGCGAATTTCACTACATAATGACGGTTCATTTATTAATTGCTTGAAATAGAAAATATTTTATATACTATGTTTGTCAGAAATATATATGTATATATATATATATATATATATATATATATATATATATATATATATATATATACATGTATATATATATATATATATATACATGTATATATATATATATATATTGTGGATATTGCAATTTTTTTAATTTCAAGGTAGTTTTATTATAAAGGTAATCAAAACCGTATGATTCCAAAAATTCATCTTTTCGACAGATGACTTTCATTGGGTTTCCTGAACTAATAAATAAAAAACAAAAATTATTTTTATTTATGACAATAGAATTACGATTTCAGCATATACTCGGATACCCATTATGGCGGATATATTTTGGCTTTCTGTACTTTTTAAATCAAATGATTTTATAACGAACGTACCTAAATTTAAATTTGTTAAAATTTCGAGGATTAATGCCAAGATCCACACTTTTACACTACTTAGTTATTTCATGTAATTTTAAAAGTAAAAACGTATAAAACAAAAGTATTTTAAAAATAATATAGAACTGAACTAAATCATTTTTAGGTTTCTTGGTTTCATTTTGACATTTGCTTCTTCCCACATTTCATTTATGAATATTATACATTTTAATTTGTTTGCTAGATAATTTAAGAATAGTTTTATTATATATATATATTCAATCATGGAAGAAAGCTAGTAGTATATATATTGGGTAGATAGAAAGACACTATATTTATACAAAATAATTCACAAATAATTATCATAAACAACGTAACAAATAAATTCATTTTACGTAGAAATATAATATATAATAAAACTGAATAAAAACTCTTCATCGTGAATTTGATATACTTCATTATAGTAAAACGTATACCAACTATTATGAAATAAGTCTTCTGATTTAATTTCCTGTAAAATTATATTCCAACTTGTTCCACGAGCAAAATCTCAACGAATTTTACATTCTTGAATTCAATTTGTTATTTGGATGGGGATGCTGAAAAAAAAATGGGTTGTAAATATGCTCGGACATCACAA